>PVKS010001684.1:0-83141 GCA_004027875.1 Aplodontia rufa
TTTTTTTTTTTAATCCAAGTGCCCTTTGTAGGAGGAGCAGAGATGATTGTTTTGCCAGGGAGGGGGGAAAAAGCCGTGGAGGGGGAGAAGCTGTCATAAAAGGGCTAACGAAGGTGGGGGAGGAGAAGAGCCGACCGGACGCCCGCACTAGCCTGGTTACCAGGCAACCAGCAGCAAACCCATGCCTCCCGTTCCCTTGGTTACAGTGAGTGGAGGGGCTTTGGACACTGATTACCCGTAAGCACCTTGATTCTTTAAAATGTCTCCTGGGAGTCCCAGCCTTTCCCGAGTTGAGAATCTCCACCGCTCCCACGTAAGCCAATCCTCCCTCCCCCGCCACGAGCGCGCGCGCGCGGCACACACACACACTCACACACACACACACACACACCGGGAAATCCTGCAGGGTGAATTTTCCCTTTTTAATTCAAGACTCATGGCACTGCCCCAGCAATTCTTTCCGCCTCACCTCAGGCCATCCACGTTTCAGAGAAGTAATACTTTCCTTCCCTGATGTTTCTTTGGAATTTGCCCCTGCCCCCACCCGTTTATTCCTTCTTATGGTAGGAGCTGATCTCTCCCAACCTTGTTTTCTCCCCTTTATATGAGGGGGGGGGGAGTTTGTTCTTCACGGATGAACAAGAGGGAAACAGGGATTTTCTCTTTGGTTTGGCAGGCATCCCCACAAACACCTCTTTGCTTGGGAGGGGACCTGAATTTTGAATCACTTCACCCTGCAGAACTCACAGAAAGCACAAGTAGATAGAAACAGGTTTACCTTAACAAGTAGCTGCTAGCATTACCTGCACTGATTCTTCAAGTTTCTCTTGTCTTCCTCCCCAGAGTGGTTTCATAACTAGGAAGCACAGCACTTGGAGCTTCTAATCCTCTGATCTTTTCCCTTTCCCTTGACTGACAAATATTGACTCCACTTTTCACCTGTCAGCCCCACCTGCCTGTGATCATTTGTAACATCTGGGTTGAAAATTATTTTACCCATAATTTCACAAAGGCAACTGTAGCATTATTCTCAGAACAATTTAAGAGGAAACCACTAGTAAGTTACTAGAACAACCTGTGTTCTGTGCATTATTTTATCAAGAATTCTCATGAAGAGCCGAGAACTTTCTATTTCTGAAACAAAACCTTGTTTTAAACTGAGCTATCACTTGATAACAGGGAAGGAGAAAATCTCCATGCCTCAATAGTAACCATCATCTCTATCTGTAACATCCTTCATCAGCAAACAAAAGCATCTTTGCTTTTCTCTTCTTCATCCATTGCTAATATATATCTTTTTAAAAAACATTATTATAATTTCAGTATAAGTTTAAAGCCAAAAATGCCCTCCATGGACAGGCTAGATATAGTTGGAGGGCATTTACATTAAAATGCCTTTCTCTCACATGTTACTATAGAAATCTCCTTTTACACCAGACCAGACAGCTGTTCTGCTTTTTGTATTTTTCTTCCCAAAGAAGTGTTTTCTTTTTCTTTATTAATTCTTTGGGGCAGCTATCATCAATCACATCAATAATGTCCCATAGCAACAGTAGATTTTCTTTTTTTTAATTAGTATTCCCTTTCTCCTCATTTCTTTATGGACAAAGGGTTTACTTTCCTTTCAAGAAGATAACTGAGATCTTATTGGCCAGAGAGGAAGAACCATTCTCTCATTGGCTGGTGAGTATTGCCTTGTCAACCAATAAGAGGATGCCATTTATCCTTTTCTGACTAGCTGAGTGAACAAGGTACCCAGCATGACTCAATCTGCCTTAATTCTATCCAGAAGCAAAGGATGGAACTCAGAGTTCAGGGCCCCAGGATCTGGGATTTACCTGGTCTAGTCCAGGTTGCATTTGACTTGCAAGGATGAACTTTTCTCCCTACTATTTATAGCTTACCTGAACATACTTGCATAATACATTGTTATACGACCGTCTTCTCATTTTATATAATGATCATCTTTCCAAGTCAGTGTAAATTATTGGTATCAGCACATCAAAGAACCAGGGATGTTCTGTTGTTTCCCCTAGAAGTACAAAATTGGTTCTCAGAATTGGTTAAAAAAAAAAAAAGGTGGGGGAGGGGTTGAGGATAAAAAGCCTGAAGAGGAAAGAGCTGAGTTAACTATGACAAACAGGTATTCCAGCTTTTGGATTTACTCTGCTTAGCTTCAGCATCCCATGGTCATTTCACCTTCTTTTTTTTTTTTTTCTTCTTCTTCTTCTTTCCACTTTTATTCTTCATAGCTGTCCTTTTGGCCTGAATTTTCAGTGATGAGTAGAAGGGCTGGCTGGATGAAGATGATGACCCTCTAATTCGGTATAAGACAGACCCATCGCTTCCCAAGAAGGCTTTTGCGGGGTAAGTAATGCTGATCTCTGGAACTGAAGGTTATCCCAGTCTCTCACAGTACTGGAGTTGGGCAGGGCTGTTCATTTTTCCTTCTCCTTGCAGCAAGTGTACTATTTAGGAGTGCTGGCGTTGCTTTCCTCTTCTCTAAAAGAAAAGGGAGTCGCAGTTCCTTCCAGGACAAACTCTCCGATACTAGCCTTGAGGAAGTCTTGACGTGAGTACACACACCATTGGCAGTCTTTTCTTGGTTTCTGCTAGAGGAGAGGCTAGGAGCAGACAGATGCCTGATCGTGAGTTTGCTATCAACTCCCTGCTTTATGGGGTCCATCTAAATTCTGCAGGACCATGAGCTTCAGTGCTAGACTATTAACCCTTCAAGACTGGGGGCTATGTCTTGTCACCATTGATTCCCCAGAGCTTAGTCATGTTTTCAGAGGTTTGACACATGTATGAACTAAACCAATTAGTACTAGGACAAGTCCCTTAACCTCCTCTTTATGAGAATGACAGCCCCAGCTCTGGGCCCACCTTTTCCTTTGCCTCCCCCTCCAGATCAAAAGCTTCATATTCCCTAGCCCTCTTCATAAAAGATAAATTATGGCTCAGTTAATTGTTACCATGGTTACGTGGAGTGGCCACACTGAGGATCCCCATCACCCATTACTGTCATGAGGCAAAAGAGAGGAGGGGTTGGGGAATCGTTGTCATGGAGGAAACCATGGAAACAAGTGTTGCTAAGGGGACAGCTCTAAATTCAGAGGAAGGAGACTAGAAGAGGGGAGTGGGACTTGCTGGGCTCAAGGGCAGGTCACTTTTTCAAGGTAAGTTCCTCTGAGACTATAGCAGCTTTTTTTTTCTTCTGCTACTTGGATCTTACCTCAACCCAGGTAGAGACCAGAGTTAAAGACTTTTTAGAAATTTTAGAAAATAAGAGCAATCACCAGCTCAAGTCCCTCTTCAATGAACCTGTAAGGAAAAAGACAGTGAAGACAGATTTATCCTACTCGCACCACACAATCCTCCATGTCTGAACGCTGCCTCTTTGCCAGCTATTTCCTATACCATGGGTCAGGCTATGTGCTAAGCACCAGCAGAGGCTAGTGATCCAGGCCCTGCTCGCAGGGTAGGCTAAAAGCAGGGCAATCACCTGGTTGGTGGCTTTCAAGCCAGGGTTGTTCTTGTGGACTGGCCTGCAAGGTGGTGTCCAGAGAGCTGCCAAGACTCTTTGCAAATTCCCTTTGTAAGACCTTTGTTAGCTTATTCCCACCAGAAGTGCACCTGCAAGTTTGCTAAGGTACAAGGGTACTAACCGCTCCTCTTACTACTTCACACCCTGGTTAGACTTGCTCTCTAGTACTGGGCTCGAGTCTGTCTCTGAAATGACACAGCAAGGTTGACATACTAGCTAGCCCTCAACAGTGCAGAGGAAACATGGCTTATTATTTTTTACTTTAAGAGAAATTAAAGACAATAAATCTCTCTCTGTCCCCTGATGGGTTAAATGTGGTGGTGGTGGTGGGGTGTTCCACTCTTTGAAGCTTGGCATTGAAGACATTGTGGGGGTACTTTAAAGAGTGTCTTATTCTGCTGGGGAGAGACACTTATCCCTTATACAAAGCTTTTTTTTCTTGGTCATAGTGGGGATTGAACCCAAGGATGCTGTGCCACTGAGCTACACCCCCAGTCCTTTTTACTTTTTATTTTGAGACAGGGACTCATTAAGTTGCCCAGGCTAGCCTGGAACTTTCAATCCTCCTGCCTCAGCCTCCCTAGTCGCCTGGATTATAGGCACCGGCCACTGTGCTGGGCATGAAAGAACTGCCTGGCGTTTTCTCAGGCCCACGTAGGACTGTGCCCCGTTTCTGGCCAACAGCTGGACCTCAGATCTGGGTGCAGCCAGCTTTCTCCACATCACCCCTCCTCTGCCACTGAGTTTCTCCATCTCTAGGCAAGCCCTTTCCCATCTGGACCAGGAGAACAAACCCATGGATGGAGGGGTGGACTAAAGAGGAAGAGTTTGCAATTAAGAAGCAAGAGAATTAAAAGCGTCAATAGGGAAGGTGATTATCCCTCAGCTGCTGCAGAGAAGCAATTAGGGCCCTGCTCTCTGGGCTGCCAGGATATTGTGGCTTTCACTAATTAAGGAGCGGATGTGTCCTGCCAGTGCACTTAAGAGGCTGGCCCAGGCGGTGGGGGCCTGGCTACTCCTCCATCAGTGCCACACTGCAAGGGAAAGTAACCTGGGAACCCAGCCTTGTGCCTGCGTGGAGGGGGTGCCTGGTCAGGGTTCTAGTCTCCCACGGCCCAGGACCATTTCCCTCTTCCTCCCCTTTCCGTTCTGCTTGCCTCAGAGCGGCTAGTGCAGCTCCATTCTGAGCTGACTCTGTTAGCCCCGGGAGAATTTTCACCTTGAGCCATGTGAACCTGCAGGAGGGGAGACAGGACCTGGTGTGGGGAGTTTGCTTTTCTTTCCCTTCTCTGTGATAGTATAGTGCTTTATGATTCATGAAGAAAAGGTAGAGAAAATGAGGCACCTGTCTGCTTCCTTTAAAGCTAAGATTTCCTCATTATTAAAGGCAATATGTTCATTATAGCAAATAGAATATCCCACAAAAAAAAAAAAAAAAAAGAAAGAAAATAAAATTTCTCTCCCGCCTGGAGCAGGGACTTGGGGGAATTCTGAGATGAGGCAGTGGTGACAGGAGGAGATGGGAAAAGAGACAAATGCGGGCCCACCCTGCCTCATCCAGTGGTGGGTCCCAGGCCGGGAGAGAGGTGTCACCGAGGCCAAGGACCGACCAGCCCCGTCTGGAAGACTAGTGATTTTGTTGTTGTTGTGCTGTGCTCAACAACAAGTCCCAGTCTGCCGCACGGTGCTGGCCACCGCAGCAGGGTGCAGGGCAGGGGTGGGACCCTCTTTCCGACTGTTTCCCACCTGTCTGTTCCAGTGCTTTCTGTGTCTCCTAGAAAACACCACAGGAAACCACTCTGCAGGCCCCTCTGCCCAGGCAGACTCCTGAAACAAGGTCATCCATCCCTAGTGTTAGGGGGAGAGGGCGGAGCCTGTCCCCAGGGAGCCGTGGGCTGCTTCTGCACCCCTGACTGCAGGGCAAGAAGAAAGACTCTCCCTAGGTTGCTCATTCACACAACAATCACGTTTGAGTCCCTACAGTGGGAGGCACATGTGGCCCCAAGCCCAGGAGCTCACAGACCAGGTGGATTCTGGCCTGAGAGAGCCCCAGCATGTGCTGACACAAAGGGGCACGTGCTCACGGCCAAGGTGTCCGGTCTCCCAGTGCCGTGGAAGCAAGGTGGAGAACGCGCCTGACTCTGGAGCTTGTCCAGCTTGCCCAGGCCCAGGCCTCTCCTGAGGCCAGAGGGCCAGGGGCTTGTGTGCAAGGAACTTCCTTTCTTCTTCTTCTTTTGTTTTTTTCTTTTTTTCCCCCTGTACCAGGGATTGAACACTGGAGCAGTAAATTACCGAGTCACATCTCCAGCGTTTTGGGTTTTGTTTTGTTTTGTTTTTGGAGACAGGTTCTCACTAAGTTGCTGAGGCTGGCTTTGCCTCAGTCTTCTGAGCCGCTGGGATTATAGGCCTGTGCCGCTGAACCCAGCTCCCTGCCTTTCTTTTCTTTCTTTCTTTCTTTTTTTTTTTTTTAAGAGAGAGACAGTCAATTTTTTCATCTGGCTTTTGTTTTTTCCTTTACTTATTTGTGCATGCAGTGCTGGGGATTGAACCCAGGACTTTGCACATGCCGGGCAAGCACTCTACACAAGTCACCTCTCCAGCCCCTCCCAATCTTTCTTGATGTCTCTGCTTGGGCCTTGCCCAAATGTTGAGACACTTGTAGAGATAAATTTCTCAAGCAACAAACTCAAAAGCCCTCCCTATTCCCTTCCAGGTCTATTCCTACCTTCCTCTTCTACTCATGCAGTAGAGAACTCCAAAGTGGGAGTTTTACACTTTTAGGGAATGCCCAAAATACAACCATTAACGGAGCTCACACAGTGTCTCTGCTTGCTAGCTGTGTGACCTTTGGAAAAGTACTTAACTTCTCTGAACCAAGTCTGCCCTTTACTTCTACCCAGAGACTCCTTCTTTTGCCTCTGCTGCTCCCACTCCTCCCACTCCTCCTCCAAATAGGCTCTCTTCTGTCCCATTTCCTGCTTCTTAAATTTCTCTTTATTCCTAACTCTGCCTGAAACCTGTGGGCAGCCAATCCTATTAGAAATTTCATTCACACTTAGGAAGTCTGCAAATTGGTGTCACTCAGCAGGTATCCGTCCTTCACAGGGGGAAAGGGGCCTGATGGACAGGATGGGCAGAGCAAGGGAGCAGAGTGGAATCTCTTCCAGGCAACCCTCAACATCCAGAGTTGGTGTGGAAAAGCAAGGGAAGAAATCCTGCTTCCTTAAAATACCCGGGGAAGGAAGTGGAGTACACTCCTGATTTGAAAGATAAATAAGACAGCCCCTGTGAAGTCAAACACGCAGCAGTTTCAGTCCTGACTCTCTTGCTTAATAGCTGTGTGACTTTGATCCAGTCACTTAACATCTCTGAGCCTTGGATTCCTCAATTATAAAATGAAATTGATCACATCTAACTTGCAAGGTTGTTACGATAATTAGGCAAGTGAGACGTTATAATACGCCTCTTTTATAGTTTTCATGGTCGTCTTCTTCACCATCTTTGGCATCCACAGGTCTCCGTCCCTAAAGTAGGAACAAACGGAAACCACTACCTCTCTTTGTCTCCCGTCTCATGTAGAAGTTTTATCCATTGCAGTATTGATCCTTACCTTCCTCAGATCAGCACCTCCTCCATTTCAAGGTGTTCAGTATACAATGCAAGAATGAATGTAGACCAAATCTCTTCCCATTTTAAAAACACAGGAATCAAGAACTAGAGAGGTCATGACGCGCCTCTTGGTTTCTCAGCAAGGTAAATTTCTAGGATCTCAGAACACAAAAGCGTCAGTGACTACAGAGTCAGTGCATCTGAGTTTCTGACATTAACTGCTGCAATGCCACAGCCCAGTCCTGAGCTCATATCTTTAGTGTCACCAGTAGGTTTCCCAGAATAAGCAAGGACGCAGCGCCCTCTGCTGGACTCTAGGTAGCTGCTCATTGGGGGCAGTTTTCAGTCTTCAATGCAACTAAACCTGCCTGCTTTGAAAATCTCCATGTTCAGGGCTCACCCTAGACCAATTATATCAGAACCTTGGCATGTGAGTCAAGAGTCAGTAATTTTCAAAGCTTCCTACATTCAGTGGAGACTGAGAACCAGTGATTAATTTTATACGTAGAGAAGGTAGCATAAAGTAGGAAAAGTGAGGGGTGGAGAATAAAATTTCCCTGGGTTGATTCCCTCCAATTTCCATAAAAATTAACCAAGTGAGATTCAGCTGGGTTTAAGAACCTTGGAGATTCTCAGGAGTTGAGTGTGATTATTGACAGGCTATGTTCTGGTAAGCCCCAAATCTGTGCACTGTTGGGTCAAGAGTGCTAAGAGAGGGGACGCTGCTGAATAAAATGAGTAAGTGATTTACATGTGCCTCCCAGAGTTTTCTCAGTTTCATACACTAATCACAAGGATCTTTCTTTTTTTTTTGGATGGAAGTACTAGGGATTGAACTACTCAAGGGCGCTCTACCACTGAGATACATCTCCATCCCTTCTTATTTTTTATTTTGAGACAGGTCTCACTAAGTTGCCCAGGCTGGCCTCAAACTTGTGATCGTCTTGCCTCAACCTCCCAAGTTGTTGGCATTACAGGCGTGCAGGTATGTGCCACCATGACTGGCTAACACAATGGATCTTAAACTTGGCCCTGCATCAGGATCAGTTGTTAATTGGTTCCATAGAAGACATCACTGGGCCCCACCCCCTGATTTTCCAACAATTTCCCAGGTCAAGCCCATGCTGCTGGTCTAGGAACACACTGAGAGAACCTTGCTCTAAAAACGGACCAGGTAGACATCCACATTCAGGTCCACATTTGGTCCATCACCATGGGATCCGCAGCAATAGCAATGGGTACACATAGCAGCACGAACAGATGATTTGATTTGATTTGTGAGTACAAAGCGAATCAAGTCTTACCTCTCAAGTGCTTCCAGACTGTGAGGTCCCTAGAAGAGAGGCTTGATTACAAGCTTCCCACCACCAGGTACCACGGGGCTTCTATTATACAGAGGCCCCAGACTGTGTGGAGGGAGATGATATTCCCACTGCAGGAGTGAGATCAGTGGCTTCCTTAAGAAAGCAGGACTGAGGGTACTGCCATCCACAGTCAAAATGCCAGTTTGAGATCATTCTTACTGAACATTTTGCTTGATAATATTTTTATCATAAATCTAAGCAGTTATGAAGGTGCCCCCCTCCAAGAATTGGGGATTGACCTCAGGAATTACATCCCCAGTCTCATTTTATTTTTAAAAAGAGTCCCACTAAGTCGTCCAGGCTGACCTCAGACTTGTGCTCCTCTTACCTCCTGAGTGGCAGGTGTTACAGGCAGGTGCTACCATGCCCAGCTAAATATTGACATCTTAAGAACTATCTGACGTCCTAAGAAATATGTCAAATAAATACAACCACATTCAGATTACATAGCGATTTGATACTGTTGGGGTAAACACCAGTCAGTGCCTAGAAGGCTTGTTAATTCTGAAGGTGAACTAAGAAGTGCTTCCAAGAATGTGTTGGGGGTAAGGAAGAGGGAAACTGCCCATTTAGCCTCCTCTCCAGTCTTTAGATGGGGATCAAAGCAGAACAACCTTGGTTGTGAAACCATCATATATTCATAAAACATCTGAAGAAATCTATACCCACAGTGGGCATGCAATCTATTCTACAGATATATTGTCCTGCTTACGGGTGCGGCCCTCCACTGTATTCAGACCTACTACCTCTTAGGATTGCAAAGTAATAAAACATCCAAACCCTCTCCAAGTCCTCCAAGTTTTCTTGGGATCTAAAAGCAGTACTCCAGGGATGGGGATGTGGCTTAGTGATAGAGTGCTTGGTTGGCATGCATGATACCCTGGGTTTGATCCCCAGAACCTCTCAGGGGGAAAATACAGAAGTGGGGGGAGAAAGAAAACAGTATAGTATGCTGAGGAATTTGCAGCCCTGGGGTTGCACAGACACTAACATTATCCATTTTTAAAGTATCTGAAAAAAAACCTGTTCTTAATGACAATGTTAATTTTACCAAAAGCAGTGTGCTCCTAGAAAACAGCTGTGGTTAAGAAACCCACCTCTCATCCTTCTGTGTTCTAGACATGAATTACTGCACAGAAACACCCTTTCCCATAAAACAGATAAAACTCAAGGATTCACCATTCTGAGCACAGAAACTTCAAATTCCCATTCTTTGTTTCATCAGTGAATCAGTGACCTGCTGAACTGTTTATCCCACTGATTAACTCTAACAAAATGCTTAACTAAACTTTGTTTAAGCTTTTTTCCCTTTCCATGGTCCCCAAATTTCGGTCCTCTCTCAGCCCAAGCCAGCATACAATCCCTTCTTAACAGACCTCCTGAGAATAGCATGGTCCCAAGATGAAACGTTCTCTTATCTACTCTCCTATCTTGTCATTTCTGTTCATCCCATTTCTTATTAGCCTTTGTTTACACCTCTCTAAAAAATGAAAAAGGTTTTTTGCCTAATCCTTTTGAACTTGGAGAGGTTATGGCCAGAGGGTGCATCTCGCCATCCCTTATCTCATGTCTAAAATAATCCTTTCAAATAAATCTACTTGTGTTTCTTATTTGGCATTAGACGCAACATTCTTTTTTTTTTCTCCTTGAATTTATATTTCCATTCAACTTCTGCTAAGAAATTTAATCCAACCATAATGTATTTTCATGCTTGGCAATACTTTATGAGTATCCTTTCATACTTTTCTCCCACAAAATTATGCATATAAATTTGGACTTGCTAATTGAAAAAAAAACTTTGTGACCATAAGGTTGTAAGTGTTCATTTTTTCCCTTCCCTATTGAGATATTATTGCGATTATTAGTATACGCGAGATCATAATAAACATATGGCATCTTATTACAAGAGAATCTTTCAAATTTCCACAACCACTCCCAATTCTATCACAGGGGGGGTTAGGGATTTAGCTCAGTGGCAAAGCACTTGCCTAGCATGCGCAAGGCCCTCAGCACTGAAAAAAAAACCAATTCTATCACATGAATATCTCTGAAAAGCAGTCCTTTTGTAAAAGAAATTCACATCTATCTACATTAATATGCAGGGGATGCAGAGACAGGCTCTCCTATCAGGTATTCCACTTTCTACCTAGGAGGAATCTTTCCAAGTAAGACTGGAAGGCGGGGTTAGGCAGGAACACAGGTGGCTTTTAACCAGGAGCGCTTCATCTGCATAATCCGACAATTGTTTGCTGTGCACATCTTTCCCCCAACCTTTCATACCCTGGACCACCTCCCTTCCCGCCAAGGCACAAACCCCTATCCGTTTGCCCTCCACAAAGGGTTCAATCATCTTGTTCCTCTTATGGTTTCAGACTCCCCTATTTTTTGGGGGGGGAAGCAATTTGTAGATTCTTCTGGTTATATATATTTTCAGTTTATTTCACAGGGTAGACTTATTGGAGCTTCAGAATAAAAAAGTAAATTTAAGACTTATCTAAAATAAGTATTGCAAAAGAATAAATGAAAAAAAATGGGGCACAAGAAGCAAACAGCTTTCATCGTGAACCCTTAGGATTTCACTGCATCTCCATAATACTGGAGGAGGTAGTGGCAACTGCTCCATTCTGCAGATGTAGGCGTACACTGTTAGTTGTTCGGCCTCGGGTGGTACAAGGCTGGTAGAGGAGCACCACCTCCACCCTCGCCGCGAGCTGGGTGGAACCCAAGACCGCAGGACTGCACGCTCCGCTCGGTTCACTTTAAAACCGCCTTTTTGCACCGCGGCTCGGACACGCCCCCTTTTCGAGCCCCAGCCCTTCGGCTCTGGCACGCCTGCTGCATCAGGACAGAATTAACCAATCAGAAGAGGTCTTAGGCGGGTGCTGCGTCCAGCTTACCAATCGGCGGGCAGCCGTTGCCGGGCTAGCCCGGGCAAGTCGGGAGCTGGCGCCACGTGCGCGCCGGAAGAGTTGTCCTTGGCTGCAGGTGAGCGCTGGGACCTGCCCGGGGTCGCTGGTTTGGGCAGGCGGGCTCGGCTTGTACAGGGCCGCTGGGCGCGGTGGCTGAGGGCGCCAGATTCCGCCGAACTCACACACTTCGGGAGGGCAGGTGTGGGGGCCGGGGCTGGGCTCCGCCTTCCTCTTCCGCGCTGGGCCTGGACCCCGCCACCAGTAATTGACCAACGCCGGAGCCCTTCCCGGGGTGGCCAGGCCGCGCGTGAGTGACGCCGCGCAGAACGCCCAGCGGGCGTTGAGGTCGTGCTGGGCTTTCTCGCGTTGTTTTTTTTCTTGGTCCGGTAAACCTTGTAGTAAAGAAGGGGAACCTTAGTGAGCCAGGTTTTCTCAAATTTGGGCGACTTTCGGGATCATTAGTTGGGAGTGGGGCCGTGCGCTCGTTAAAGATAGATTTTCGCGCCCTAGTCCCCCAGAGGGAGTTCGGATGGTGGAAAGGCCTGACAATCGGCCTTGTAACAACGCCTTGTTTCGAGTAATTAACTGCTTTTTGGAAACCTTAATCTAATTCAAAGCTCTAGACATGCCCTAGATCAGCTAGTTATTTCGTGCCAGATCAGGGGCTAGAACTGCCCACTCCTTCCTTAGCTGCCAGCAGGTGGGAGGCCCTAACTAATGATTCTGATTCAGTGGTTCCTCTGGGGCCTTCCTGGACTCTGCATCTGAGGCCCTTCCCACAGACCTGGGACCCCTACCGGAAGACCCGGTGTTTGCTGTGCTGACCCAAGAGCCCTGGATCCAGGCTGGAGAAGGATTTGTATTTGTCCTTTATGAAGGGTTGTGTCATTTGACCAGAAGTTCTCCCCAGTTAAACATCTGGGGCCCCAAAATGGGGTGCTGTGTCCATGATAATTGTTGGTTGTGACATGTCAGCAAGATCACGGTATATGAAAAAGGAATGCTTTTGTCTCTTGAAATAAGGTCACAGAGACCAGCAGGGCCAACCAGGAAAGCCACCTGCCCTATCCCTGGCCTCAGCTCCTGACCCACAGAGCCTTCAGCTCCAAGCAGAGGAGTAGAAAACTCCTCATCCCCACCCCGAAACCAGTTATCATCATAGGTCTTATTAGATCAGGTTTTCTCCCATTGCTGGCTGAGGCAAATTGAGCAGTGAGCCAGCAGAGGGAGGGTGGATGAGTCAGGATGGGGTCACCATGCCTCACCCTGCCTTAGGGTGGTGCTAGGAGTCCTCATGCAAATGTAGCATCTGCCAACCTGGCACTTGGCATCATTTCCTGACCCCTTCCCATTTCTTTTAACCTCTGCTGCTACTTAATACTCAGGTTCTCAATTAAATCCAGGCTTTCCCTCCCACCCCTGTAAGGTGGTGTGTTCATTTCACCCTTTTCCTTTCCTTCGTGGTTACCTGTCAATCTCTAAGTCCAAATTTGTACTCGCCCTGCAGCAACAGTTCTCTCATCATACCCACTCACCTTTGTCCTGGCCCTTGCCTGCTAGCCTTTTGCAGTTGCTGCACTGAACTCTTTGCCTTCCCTCAGTGGATGTACTTGCTCTGGGCTTTGTGCCTTTGGTTTCTCTTTCTGAACTTCATTCCAATCCTAGGCTCCCTGGCCAACTTATCTAAAACACAACAAAGTGTTCCCTCCATTGCCAGGCATCCCCTAACCCAGTGATTCTGCTTGTTTTGGTGCCTAACCTATCAGGTGCCCTTCTTTCTAGTCTTCCTATTCCCATTCCGGGCATGCCAAATCTTTCAGACTCCCTCTCTCCTACTAAGCCACAAATTCCCTAAAGGTGATTGTGTCCTAGGGAACTCAGTTGCCTCCAGCCTGTAGTTCTCACAGTCTGGCTAATAGCCACAAGATTCTGAAGGGGGTCTGCCACAGGCCAGATCTAGGCTGACTACTGGGAGAAAGGACACAGAACCCTGAAGCAGACCATGCAACTTAATGCCTTTAAAGAGTGTAATAATTTCCCCATGCAGTCAGCACAAGGTATAGGGTGCATTTCTTTGGTTCCCAGCTAGATAACTAATGTTCTGGGTCAGGGCTACTGAGCAACATTTCAATAGCTTATCTATTGTCTCTAGGATTCCCTCATTCTCTCTTGACCAGCAGAGAACAGTCTGGGGACACCAGCCTGGGGTAGGGATGCCTTAGGGAAGGGCCACTAAAGTTGGGGGCAGAAGATGAGTGGTAAAAAGTAGAGCCCTCAGCCATGCTTTCCACTCCAGTGACATCAGGTGGCTTCCTCTCAGCCCTGGGTTACTCCATTGTCAGGCCTTTGCTCCTCCTCATGGCCACTGAGTCCTCTCCGTTTTACCTGGAGTGTTACTACTCTTCATCATGTGGACATAACCTCTTCTAGGAAGCCATCCATGAATCCTCCTTCTGCCTGCTAGCCTGTCCTCCCTTCCAGTGCCTCTAATCCTACCCTTAACACACTGTTGATTCATTTCTATCCCTCTGATGAGACTAAACTCCTCAGAGTCCAGTTATAAAACCCTGCCCAGCACCCAGCACAGTTGGGATCCCAGCAAGCCTTGGTGTGACTTGTGAGATAAGGGCTTCTGGTTAAGGTCAGAGCAGCATCTGGGTCTGAAAGGATCAGAGGGAGGCAGGGGAAAGGCCTGTGGGTTGAGAAAGGGCAGTGAGTCCAGGCAGACAGCTCTGGCTTCAGAATAGCTGGTTACCAACCATGGGCAGGAGTCTTCGCCTCTCTGGGAAAAAGGGAGCAGATGGCCATAGAGCCCCCTGCTGTGTACAATATACATACAAATCAGCACACAGAAGGGAGGCACCAAGACACCGGCACGTTCTGACTTGTTCACAGCATAGTGGTCAGGGATCAAAAAGCTTCAGATTTTGGATTTTTGCACTAGGGATGCTCAACTTAACTACTGTTTCTGTATCTTTTAATTCCCTATAACTAGACCTCAGAAACTCTTGGATGCTAACAATATGGATATGAGCTGTGGCTTGACGTGACAGTAGAGATTCTGGGGGGTCTCATCAGCCTTATTTCTTACTAATTGAGCAAGTTAACCCATGCCTTAGTTTTTTTCTTATAAAATAAAGGTGATAATACTTCGTACAATCATTGGGGAGATGGAGAGATTCCACACAGTGCTTGGAGCAGTAATTTGCAGGTGGTATTTACATTGGTGAGTTCAGTTTTTAGTAAAGTAGGTCCTGGACTTGGGCAGGTGTCTTGAGCTCTAGGCTTTAGGGCAGCCCAGCTGTGGAGCATGCACGGTCGGAGGAAGGACACCCTTGTGCACTCCTCACACAGCCTCTCTGCCTGTGTGTTCTCTCTCCAGGGTACCATCTTATTGAAGATTGCATCCCAGATTTCCCTTACCCTGAGCTGTGAGCCCACTGGCATGGTACTTGAGGAAGCTGCTGAGTCTGCTCAGTGCCCATGTCCATCCCTCACCAGCCCCAATGCCAGAGATGTGGTTCAGAGAAGGCATAAGAGGAGGAGCCGACAGCACCAGCGCTTCATGGCCTGGAAGGCATTGCTGCAGGAACAAGGGCTGCTGAGCATGCCACCAGAACCAACATCCTCCCTGCTACCCGCCCCATTGGGGGTGCTGCTAGGCACTGAAGCTGCTGCCAGGCAGCATCCCAGGACTGAATTTGGCAGCAGTGGCCCATGTAATAAAAGGCACACCTCCAGAGAAGCTTTGGGGCCCTTGCCCAACAAGTGTGTAGCTATCGACTGTGAGATGGTGGGAACAGGACCCCGAGGGCGGGTGAGTGAGCTGGCCCGTTGCTCTGTGGTGAGTTACCATGGTGACGTCCTCTATGACAAGTACATCCGGCCTGAGATGCCCATCGTTGACTACCGTACTCGCTGGAGTGGCATCACTCGGCAGCACATGCGCAAGGCCATCCCATTCCAGGTGGCCCAGAAAGAGGTGAGGGCAGGGTTGGGAGCTTGTTTGGGTCTGTGTGATGGGCCTGGCAGAGCAGTCCTTAGTTTGAGTCACTATCTTGCCTCTGGGGATGAAAGACCTTGAGAAAGTCACTTCAGTTCTCCAAACAGCCGGTTCTTTCTCCATAGAATAGGGTAAGTAAAAAATCCTGATGCCTCCAGGGAAGATTGCAGGATGGTGTTTGTGGAAGGGCTGTGGGGGTGGTGAGGGGTTAAGCAGTTTACATGTTGAGTTTTGCTGTTATTTTTGTTTATTTTGTTTATTTATGTTTATGTTTATTTGGTACTGGGGATTGAACACAGAGGCGCTCTCCCACTGAGCTACACTCCGGAGCCCCTTTTTATTATTTTAAGACAGGGTCTCTAAATGATCCAGGCTGGCCTCACACTTGCTGTCCTCCTGCATTAGCTTCCCAAGTCACTAGAATTACAGGTGTGTGCCGTTTTGCCTGGCTTGATTTCTGTTATGAAAGTATTATGTATTTATGTAAACTTATCAAGGTTTACAGTCCTGTTGCCTTAAGGTATTGATGTTCTGGTATATTTGCTTATCTTAGTTTTTCGGTGCTTTGAAGAAAATTGATTAGTTACTGGAATCACTGTAACATGGAATTCTCAGATGCCCTTAATCATAGGAAACACTTAAACCCTTATCAATGATCCAGGATCCTTGCTGCAGGGTTTCTATGAAGATTCTGACCCAGCAGTCTCTAGGCTTGGGGAGGAGGACTCCAGTGTGCATTCCTACAAATATTAATACCAAGGAAACCTGTACTGTAAAAACCACAGAATCTTTGTTTAGGCAAAGAACACTCAAAATACCTGGTCAGTGACACCACAGAAATAAAAGAGAAATCTAATGAAAAATGGAAGCATGGTTTTTGCACAAGTTAAGTGGTTAAGAAACGCACACTGCACCAATAAGTAAGGCACTTTACTTTGACAGACCTGAAGTTTGCTTCTGGAAATGGATATCAGAAGGGTTGCTGCTTGGGTTAATTGTGATGTGTACTTGGACGGATTTGTCTCAGAAAGTGCTGCTGCAAGTAGGCTGGGCCAGCAGTACATGCCTGTAATTGCCGTAACTATGGATGCTGAGGCAGGAGGATTGCAAGTTTGAGGCCAGCCTGGGCAACTTAGCAAGACCTGTCTCAAAGTAAATAAAAAGCGGGGCTGGAGTGGTGGCTTGGCGGTTATGGCGCTATGGCGCTTGCCTGGCAAGCACCAGTACATGAGTTCAAACCCCAGCACCACGTACACAATGAAGTGTCTGAGGAAGGAAAGTCACACGAAAAACTAAATAAAAATTGCTTTTCTCTTTCTCTCTCTCACTTTCTTAAAAATAATAGTAATAATAATAAATAAATAAATAGATAGGGTAGGGGTTTGTAGCTCAATAGTAGAGCACCCTTGAATACAGTCTGCAGTACCGTGCACATGTTCATACACACACACACACCAAGCAGTACAAACAGAAATAGAAGTGGAGGGGTGTAGCACACCACAGAGGCAAACACAGTTGCTGGTGACTACTTAACCCAATTCAGCTGACTAGATTTTCTGCCTTCATTTAGTGTTTATCAAGGATAAAATTATACAAAAGCCAAGGCGAAATTCACATTCTTAAGCTGTGCTCTATTATATCAATTACATTAGAACAAATTTTGCATTTTTGAAACAAGCATAAAAACTGCTTTTTAATGTTTCTGGGTTATTTGAAGTAGGCAAGTTTGGAAAACATGGGTATCCTTTGTCTTGTAGCTGACTTTTTATACAACAACATGGCTTAAATATTTCTTTGAAAAAATCAGTGATTATTATCAATCAAGTGGATCAGGAATAGAAGCAATAGGAAGGTACATGTGTGACCGGGTGTTCTGCCACTTGCCTGTAATCCCAGCAACTTGAGAAGTTGAGGCAGAGAAATTTTAAGTAATTTTGCATGACCTTCAGCAACTTACACCCTGACTCAAAATAAATGAATAAGGGCTGGCGATGTACTGGTAAAACTCCAGTGGGTGCGGTCTCCAGTACTTTAAAAAAAAAAAAAGGGCAAGGTGGGTTTGTAGTGAACCCTTCCAATCCATTTACCCAGGAGCAGGATCAGCTTTCTGCCCAGACTTGAGCTAGCATGGAGTGGGCTTGATTTCATCCCACTCTATGACTGGGCCTTGTGTGAGACTAGCGTAGTGAACACCCCACTGTAGAGTCTTAAGTGTGTCTTACCCATCTGCCATGAAAGTAATAAACTGCATTGCCAGCAGACTTAGGCCTTGGAAGGAGAGCCCAGGCCCATGTCCCTGGACACAGCCTCCAGGGGTGTGATGAGGTTGCCGGCCAGGGAGGAGAGAAGCGTATTCCTCCCTCTGCCAGTGGCCAGGGCTGCACAGAAAAGCAGGTGTAGAGGGTGAGGAGGAGGAGACATAGAGGGGCAAGGTGACAGAATCCTGAAGACAAAAACTGTCCCTTAATAATACAAGAGCTTCCCCTTATGGTTTGTATGCCTATGCCAGGTACGTTTTTGTTGTTTATTTCACCCAAGCAACAGGTGATCGATAAAGAAGAATAAATGAGGAACTTTCATAAAAGCATTACTAGTCAAGTCAAATAGTGTCCCTGCCCTTGTGGGAACTACAGTGCGGAAGGGGTGGCTATACTATCTTGGGAGCTAAATATGTTCTTAGAAAATGTGATGAGTCCCCTGAAGGAGAGAACCAGGATCCTAGTGTAGTGGGCAGTCTTGAGAAGGCCTCCTGGGAGGGCCTTGAAGCTGATGTCTGCAGCCAGAGAGGAGTTGGGGAGGAGCCAGGTGGGGTGGAAGAGCTGAGGAATTCTTTTTAGGCTGAGAGTAAAGCCTGTGCCAGCCTTTTGTATTTTGTGGCTAGAAGACTTGTCCCCTCCATGACCCCCACCACATAAAATGCTG
This sequence comes from Aplodontia rufa, assembly GCA_004027875.1. Lineage (NCBI taxonomy): Eukaryota > Metazoa > Chordata > Mammalia > Rodentia > Aplodontiidae > Aplodontia > Aplodontia rufa. The sequence goes on from PVKS010001684.1 coordinate 18,355, forward strand.
TTGGTAGTGTTCTACTTATATAGTGCAGAAGTAGGCCACTGGTTATAATCAGTGGAAAGGCCTGGATTCAAACTTGGAGTCGTGTGGTTGACCCCAAGAGCTCATGGTCTCCCACTTCTGTGGTGCCTCCCTCTAGAGGAGTCCAAACACATGTTGTTGGGAGCTAGCCTTGACAGTAGAATCTTCAAGCTTCCTCCTTTCTCCACTCACAGATCCTTAAGCTCCTGAAGGGCAAGGTTGTAGTGGGACATGCGCTGCACAATGACTTCCAGGCCCTCAAGTACATCCACCCTCGGAGCCAGACGCGGGATACCACTTACGTCCCAAATTTGCTCAGTCAGCCTGACCTCCACACCAGAGCTCGGGTCTCTCTTAAGGACCTGGCCCTTCAGCTGCTGCATAAGAAGATCCAGGTGCGTGGTACAGGAGCGGTTGGGAGGGAGTGAGGCTGGCTTGGCCTCAATGCCTGGTGGGCCACAGAGGGCTGTGGGCTGTACTTTGCCATTCTTCTCCGACCAAGACATCTAGTACGAAGCAAGGATACAGGGAGCCCTGTTGTTTCTCTTCACAGCTGTTCTCATTTCACTCTGATAGCCAAATTTTTCCAGACTGATCTCTTCTAGATCTGTCTTCCATCAAAGTTCTGGCTCTGTCCTTGCATCCCCATGAGTAGCTCTCCTTTCTCCCACTATCTGACATAGAGCCTTTGACCAGGGGGCCTTGGGTCCTGCTGTGCTTCATATTCGTTATCTACCAGCTCTTGTAGCTCTTGAAGCAGATTTTTTTTTTTACCATGTCTTATGTTTAAGTAAAACAGACTTAGAGAAGATAAGTGGCCTATGGTATGCAGCTGAGGTTCCAGCCCCTTGCTTTGCACCCCATTCTGGGGTATGTGTTCTTGGGTCCCTATAAAAAACCCCAGGAAGCAGGCCTTCTGGGATCAGGGGCCTGTCTTACCTAGGCAGTGATGTAGTTGTTCTCATTCACAGGTGGGCCAGCATGGGCACTCATCTGTGGAAGATGCCACAACAGCCATGGAGCTGTACCGGCTGGTGGAGACGCAGTGGGAGCAGCAGGCTGCCAGTAACCTCTGGGCCCACCCTGAGGACAGAGAGCAGGATAGCAGCACCGACATGGAGCAGTATATGGAGGACCAGTACTGGCCTGATGACCTGGCCCAGGACACCAGAGGAGGAATAGGGGAAGCACAGGGCGGAAGGGAGAGGAAGGAAGTAGGGGCCAGGGCAGGAAGTAGGGACAGGAAGTAGGGGCCAGGGCAGCACTGGGTTGTCCATCCTGGGCAAGGCTGGCAGGATGCAGCCTGGCAGCCCCAGGGTCAGAACAGCTGGGATCCTTGTCCTCCACACCCTCTGCCTCCTACTCAGCCCTCTGTCCCTGAGGGCTTTTGGATTTCTTTCTCTTCACTCCAGTGTTTTGCTAATGTCACTTAATCCATGGAAATGCAGGTGGTTTAGCCTTCTCCACCTCCTGTCTCCTGGAGTCACCTACTATGCTGTACTATGCTAGCTAGCTATAGGGATAACATCTCCCTGAGGGGAGGGGAGGGAAGGAGTGGGGTCAGTACTCTGGAGCTCTCTTAAATCAATTTATGGACAAAATTTTAGTTCTCATTGCTGCCTCCTACCTCTTCCTAACAGTCATGTTCAGGTTCAGAATAAATATGTCCTGAAGTTAAAAGAGTCAACAGGCCTCTAAGGGGACATTTCTTCCCATCTCTGAGTTGGAACTCTGGTTACAGCTGTTATAGGAAGTCTATGTCCCGCACCTCCCTGCTAGGCTACAGTGAAATAGGAGAGCCCACAGCCTCCCATGTGGAGTTGGCCCAGCCTCTTTATAAGCTTGGCATCAGAATTAACATGGCACAGCTCAGGTGGGAGAGCTCTGGATGAAAACTGCCTTGTTCATTTTGACCCCAATCAGGAATTCCCTTGCCCATCCAGCCCTAGGCTCCCTTACGCCAAAGCCTGAGAAACAGGACGTTGGTTTGAATTGTGGGCCTCATGCAGAGTGTCACCAGTCTTTGAAGCGGAGTCTTATGTGACTGCTAAGGCAGTTGTGCAGTGTCCCTGTACCTGGTGTCTTGTCAGCTCTATGATAACAGTTATTTTAATTTTTATATTTTAATTTCTATAAATTTCTATAAAAATATTCTTATTTTCTGAAGGGCAGTTTTTGGGTACTAAGACAACTTGGGTTACATAGACTTGGCTTGGGTTACATAGACTTCCAGGCCCCATGTTTATTGCCACTTAGAATTGAGGCTTCAGGAAAGCTTGCGACTTTGCCCTTGAGCCTGTTTCCTCATCTGTAAAATGGGGAGAGTGATACAGCCTGCCTCACACTGTGGTTAGGCGGGTTCAGGGGCGGTGCATATATCCTCGTGGTCAGGTCAGGTGCAGTGCATATATCCTCATGGATGAGCCCAGACGCGGAGTCCTAGGTGGAGCAGCTATGCCCCAGAGAGAGTTGTCTTTGCTTGCCTGTTCCAGCAGGTGGGGCCTGGGCTCATGTGAGCTAGGGCAAGGACAGGGCATGGAGCTTTAGCGTATCTTGTATGTGACCACCAGGTGCTGGCTTCTTGTCAGCATCCTGTCACTGTGTGCGGGAAGTGATGACAGAGCAAGGCAACACAGGGTCAGGGAGGGAGGAACACTACTAAAACTATACTACCCACTCGTTAGCTGAGGCTTCGCTGTGTAAACCCAGGGTCAGACATTGGTCACTGGCTCCTCCCTGTCAGCAGAGGAGAAAGCTGGCCGGCCGGCTCTAGGGCTAAGATCTGAATTCCTTAAAAATCTGTTGCCAGATGCACAGCCAAGCAGTAGCTTCAGCTGGTTTGTGGGCTGAAGGGAGATGGAGCTGTTACAGTGGGGAAATGTACTGTTGAAAATTGTTTTATTGTAGAACCATTTGTTCTGTAATAAAACACAATTGGAAAAGTGGGTGAAATGGCTCTTTGAGTGGGTTCTCAACTAGGTGGTCAGGGATTTGGGGAGGTCTGGGGCACTAGGCTTTGCTGGGTGCTTTGGTCTCAAAGGTGGGCATCTTTCAAGATGCACTGGAATGTGGCAGGAAATTTTTAGAGCTACAGAACTTACAATTTTTATTTTGTAGCTGCCCTATTTAGAGCACAAGTTTAGTTTCTCCCTGAAGCTATGTATTCATTTTAAAATATTTTTTCTCTTTTTTATAGGTTTTTAAATATTTTTAATTGATAAAATATACTTAAAATTTATCATCTTAACCATTTTAAGTGTATAGTTCAATAGTGTTAAATCACCTTGTTGTGCAACAGATCTCCAGAACTCTCTTCCTGTTGCAAAACTAAGTCCCCATTAAGCAATAACTCCCCCCATCCCCACTTCCCACAATCCCTGGCAACCATCATTCTACATTCAGTTTCTATGAATTTGACATAAGTGGGAATCATGCAGTATTTGTCACTAGCTTATTTCACTGAGCATAATGTACTCAAGGAAAAGGCTCATCCACATAGCATGTGTCAGAATTTCTAAGGTTAAATACTATTTTGTATGCACGTACCATGTGTATTCATTCATCTGTCCATGGGCAGCACTTGTGTTGCTTACCCCTCTTGAGTATTGTGAATAATGCCACCTGTAAATGAGTGTGTAACTATCCCTTCAAGGTCCTCCTTTAAATTCTTTTGGACATAGCCAGTGGGAGTTGCTGGATCTTGTGGCAATTCTTTGTTTACTTTAGTGGCTGCTCTGTTTTACATTCCCACCAACAGGGTTTCATTTTTCTACATTTTTGCCAGCACTTGTTTGTTTTAATAATAGTTGTCCAAATGAATGTGAGGTGATAGGATTTTGATTTGATTTGTATTTCATTTATTTATTTTTTCTTTTGGTACTTAGGATTGAACCTAGGGGTACTAAACCACTGAGCCACATTCCCGGCCATTTTTATATATTATTTTGAGACAGGATCTTGCTAAATTACTTAGGTAAATTGCTGAGGCTGGCTTTGAACTTATGAGTTTCCTGTCTGAGCCTCCCAAGCTGCTGGGATCATAGGTGTGCGCCGCCACCTATATATTGTGATGTCAAGTGTCTTTTATATGTTTATTTGTACATAGTTAATTTTAACTCATTTCATCTTTTTATGTGTGTTTGTATGTATTAGTGTAGTCTTTTTTATTTTTTCATGTGTTGCTGGGGATTGAACCCAGGCCTTGTGCATGGTAGACAAGCACTTTACCAACTAACTACATTCCCAACCCTTTTGTTTTAGCCTAGTCTTAGAGGAATTAAGCTGTTTATTGCTGAAATTGCCATTTCATATGGCTCAGCCTGTATTACATAATTTAGAAATTCATGTGCACATTTTAGGGGCACATGTCCAACCAAGGTTGGAGAGGGCAGAGCTGCCTTCAGGGAGAAGTGCTTCTAACCCTCCACTGTGAATTTTCTTAGGCTGTTTTGTGTTACTGTAACAAGATACCCAAGTCTGGGTACCTTATAAAGAAAGAAAAGAGGTTTATTTAGCTCAGTTCTGGAGATTCAAGGTTTTGGTGTTGGCATCTGCTTGGCTTTGTGGAGGGCCTCATGATAAATGGCATCACCATGGCAGGAGTGCATGTGGAAGAGATCACATGGTAGGATAGGAAGCAGGAGAGTGAGCTGAGACCCTTTCTTGCAAAACTAATCCAGTTCCACATGTCCTTGAATTCCCATGAAACAGCATTAATCCATTAGTTTTTTTTTTTTTAAGAGAAAGGGACAGTAAGAGAAAGAGAGAAGCAATTTTATTTAGTTTTTCATGTGGCTGTCATTGCTCCAAGACTTTGTTGTGTACGTGGTGCAAGGGTTCGAACTCTCATACTGGTGCATGCCAGGCAAATGCTGTAACCACCGAGCCACTGCTCCAGCCCCCAGCATTAATCCATTTGTGAAGGAGGTACCTCTATAGCTAAATGGTCTCCCGTGAGATGGTACCTCTGAAAGGATCCACCACCTCAGCACCACCATGCTAGTGACCAAACTTCCAGCACATGTCTCTTTGGGGGACATAAAACACTTCCAAACCATAGCATGAGTCATCTGCTTGGCATGTACCCTGGAGATCCTGAGTGGTGGGGATTGCAGAGGGGGCCACAGTGCCACAGCCTTCTACCTGCTACAGTCCTGACAGATGGGTTGCTATGACAAGATGCCTGTTCTGTAAGGCTGACAAGTTTGTCCTGAGTGACTAACTTTTCTATTACCTGATCCAGCAAGATTTGGGAACATCAACACCAGGAAACCCCCCCGATGGGTTGGGGCTTCCCCCTAAAGTGCTGTTAGTCACCAGCAGCTGGGTTCAGCATCAGAGCACACATGCATTTGAACAAAACTTTCAGCCTGATCCAGTTGGAGTGCTAGGTGCTACAGGTCCAGCAGTGAACCCAGGAGCAGGCAGATGGAACATAAATGAGCAGGTTTCATGCGTGGTGTTTCTGGTGGTGCTCATCCCTATAGAAAAAGCCAAGAAGATAATAGGAAGTACATTTTTTAAATTTTATTTTTCTCTTAGTTTTTAGTTTATACATGGCAATAGAATCCATTTTGACATAATTTTAAAAGCATGAAATATAATTTGAATTCCATTTCCAGTACCTCCCTTTCTCCTACCCCCTGGTCCCTTCCCTTTACTGATTTGCCATTTACCCATAGCTTGTTTTTGTTTGTTTGTTTGTTTTTTTAGTTTCCGGTGGATGTACATGTTGGTGTGCTTCACTGTGGTATATTCCTGTGTGTATATAACATAACATGGGAATGTTGTGTCAGATTCATTCCACTATTTTTCCTTATCCCACCCTTCCTTCCTTCATTCCCCTTTGTCTACTCCACTGATCTTGCTTCTATTCCTCCCTGTCCCCTTATTTTGGATTAGCTACCATGTATCAGAGAAAACATTCGACCTTTGATTTTTTGGGACTGGCTAATTTCACTTAGCATGATAGTTTCCAGTTCCATCCATTCACCAGGGGCCAACCTAAATGCCCTTCAACAGATGAATGGATAAAGAAAATGTGATATATACACACAATGGAATATTACTCAGCCATAAAGAAGAATGACTATGACATTTGCTGGCAAATGGATGGATCTGGCAATGCATTTTGAAATAGTTCAGGGAAGGCTCCATGAAGAGGCGTGCCAGAGAGGGAGCGAACCAGGCAGATGACCTGAGGGAGTAGCTTTCTGAAAGAAGCAGAAGCAAATGTCCAGGCCCTGAGAAAGGAGTGTGCCCAAATGAAGGTGCCGTCATAGCACTGCTGCCAATCTTCTGAAGCACTGAAGCAGACCTGATTTTACTCATTCCTCTAGTCATCAATTCTCTCACTGGGGCAGTGACCAGCCTCATTCAAAGGAGGTGGTAAGACCTACTGATTAACACATGCATAAACTGCCAACCTGAGTGTGGGTTTAAACCTAGAGATATAGATCAGAGAGCTTGGTACAAAATGAGATTGGAAAGGCCAGTGGGACAGAGGAGGGAGGCTCTGGAAACTGCCTTGGAGTTGAGGTTTGAGGTTTTTTTGGACAGCAGGAAATCCCTAAGTTCTTAAGCAGAAAAGAGCTGTGACAAACAGTACATGATATTAGACTTCAGAAAACTTGATCAGGTAGAACTCGAAGGACAGTTTAGTGCTGGACGTGAAGATGGAGGTGGGGACGACCACCTGCAGTAACCTGGACCCAGGGCAGATGAGGACTGATGGGCAGAACATGCCCAGAGAAAGAAAGTGAGAAAGCAGAGCTTAGAGGCCATGCAGAGAAATGCTTGAAGATGCTGATTGGGAGCAGACTGCACAGACCACGTGCAGGACTGTGGGGAAAAGAATTGTGTTCGGAGACCCAGGTAAGCACAGGGTCTGCATGGATGTTGATGTCTGCAGACCACCACTGAGCACTTGGGGACCTCTGGGAATTGCAGAAACAAACCTCCAATTGAATCTTTAGGGGATTCCTATTATTTGGGGTTTTTTTTTCTTTTTTTTGTACTGAGGATTAAATGTAGGGCTGCTGTACCACTGAGGTACATCCCCAGCTCTTTTTATTTTGAGATAGGGTTTCACTTAGTTGCTCAGGCTGGCCTTCAACTTACGATCCTCCTGCTTCAGTTTCCCAAATCTCTGGGATTATAGGCTTGCACCACCACCTCTAGCAGGGGATTACTTTTTAAATGCCTATTCCCATAAAGTAATAGGGTTTTATCTCCTGTTTATGCTGCTTCATTTCTCATCAGCCTAGCAACCTTTATGGTTTTAAAAAACAGAAAGTCCCCAAACTGAATCCAAGCAAGAGTTGCTCACTCAGGTTGGGAACCAAAAAGACTTTTTTGTACCTCAGACTTGAACCAACTGCACAACAAACAGGAACAACGCTGTATCATAGTTCAGTATTTGGTTTTATTTTTGAAATCTAAGTCAGACATCTGGCTTGGTAAAAATAGCATGAATCTAGGGAAGTCCCCTTCCAAACCACAAATCTTTATGAAAGTGGGGGGCAACCAGATCAGACTGGTTTATTCCTTATAGATCTGAGGTAGGAGGCAAGCACAGGGCCTCTCACTGTTCAATCACCACAGTGGACAGCGCAATGGGTTTGTTCCTCACTGAAACCTGAGTCTGAAGTTGGGTGTAGTGGCACACGCCTGTAATCCCAGCCACTCCAGAGGCTGAGGCAGGAGGACTGCAAGTTCGACGTCAGCCTTGGCAACTTTGTAAGACCCTGTCTCAAAAAATAAAAAAGGGCTGCATGTGTAGCTCAGTAATAGTGAACCCCTGAGTTCAGTCCCTAGTGCTGCAAAAAAAAAGACCCTGAGGTTTTTTTTCCCCCCAGTTGTAGCTCATTCATTTATTCAATAAATACAGAGTCAAGCACTACTCTTAAAAGAGTTCAAAGTTCCTGCCTGGGAGTCTGTGGCCCCTACAAAGTAAGGCTGGGCTGGTGGGTACTCCCTTAAGTCCTGCTTCATGTCCTCAACGTCGACCCAGCTTGAGGCAGAGCCCACTGACGGTTGACAGAAGCATCCCTAAACCAATGGAGTCTATAAGGGCTTCCTCACTGCTTTCTTGCCTTCCTAGGGTCAGGGGTGGGGGTTAGCTCCCACCCCCGCCGCCTCCTGCCCTTCCCAAGTAGTGACCTTACACTTCAAGAGCAGTTTGCCCTGCCCTCATAAAAGGCCAAACAGAATATCAGACTGGTAATAGGCCCCATAAGTTGCGGGACATTTCCCCAAGCTCCAATCCTGGGGATGTTTATCTTCTGGGTGGAGGGTGAGAAAGCAAAGAAAGATGTTGCAATCCACTCCATCTACGTCAGATGCGTCATCTGAGAGGGGGAGGGCAGGGGCAGAGGAGGGACACCCAGATCGGCCAGCCCTGACTCAGTCTGCCAGCTCCCCACCTGCCAGCGGCTGAGGAGAAGGAGTGGCCCAGCCCACATGCCGGCCTCCTGCCCCTGACTTCCCTTGATAACAAAACTAGAAACTGAAACGGGGTCGGGATGCCCGGCTTGGAGTGATTGGAGATGAGTCACTGTTCAGAGCAACTGCAGTAGCTGAGAAGTGGCAGCAGAGAGGCAGACGTGAGCTGAGGGTGCAGAAGCAGGCAGGTAAGAAGGGGAGACTGAGCAGCAGCAGTGGCCTGGGAGGTGATGAGAGGAGCCTCCTGGTCCCCAGGCTCCTGTGCAGGACAGGCCCCTGAGACCACAGACCAGGGGAGCTGGGCAGGGCAACAAGAGGCTAGCCTCCTCTGTTGCCAAGTAGCTTTAGAGACAGGGGAGGGCAGAGGGTACAGGCCAGCTGGGTGGTGGCCTAGGACACCTGGAGGCTCGTGGGCCCACACATGACAGCCTCTCCGTACCCCTGCCCCTCTAGCACGTCTGAGAGTCCCCAAGGAGCATGGCAGGCAGCTCAGAGGCTGTGGCCATGGACTGTGAGATGGTGGGGTTGGGTCCCCACCGGGAGAGCGGTCTGGCTCGCTGCAGCCTTGTGAATCTCCATGGCACTGTGCTGTACGACAAGTTCATCCGGCCTGAGGGTGAGATCACGGATTACAGGACTCGGGTCAGCGGGATCACACCTCAGAACATGGCAACAGCCACACCTTTTGCCGAGGCCAGGAGAGAGGTAAGTGAATGGCCAGGAGCCAGCCCGGCCAAGGCGGGCTGCACACACCCCCACTTCCCCAGCTCCTCCCCTGGCATCTGTGGTCTGTGAACCCACCACCAAAGATTCCCCACATTACTGCTGGGACAAACCTGAGAGTTGTCTCCATCATAGCCTTGAGAAGGTTTTTCACCAACAGAGAGTCTTGGAATCTTAGACTCACATCTGGGTGCTGCCTTGAGGCATTTGGTTCAACTTCCTGTCTTGTGATAGGGAAACTGAGTCCTGCTTGACATTCCCCCATGCAATGCTCTGGCTACTTTTCCTGCTTCTTCCTCTACACCAGGCTGCCTCTAATGAGCTCTTTAGGACTGCAGAGGCTCTTGAGAAGAGACCAGAGCTTCCAGGCTGAGAGAGATCTTGCCCCTGGAACAACATTTTGGCTCATGGCAGGCTGTCCACTAAGTTTGAAGCCCAAGCATGTGGCCCCAAGATTTCCCACCCTCTGGTCTTTAGCTAGTGGTAGTAGCTTCTCCAGGAATGACTGTGTTCTCTGAATTACTAAGGGGAAGCAAAATTTATTCAGTCCAGAAGTTTCCCCAGGCTTAGTCACTTGTGGGAAGGCTTCATAGGGCAAGTGAGCTCATCAGCATCTACGGGGCTTGGAGAAGTCCAGGAACATGAGACTGAGGTTCATCTCAAGGCACACATAGTGCGTGCTGGGCTCCAGATGCTGGAGATAAAATCACAATAGCTGCTGTTTACCGAGTACTCAAAATGCACCGGGTGCTTTCCTGCGCATGCACCCTCTGTGAGCTCAGTCATCGTGACCTACAGTCCTCCAGGTAGGTTCTCGGGAATTAACAGTTCCAGAGTTAAGAGGGCCAGTTTGAATCCTGGCTCGGTTGTTTACCAGCTAAGTGACCTTGGACAAGTAATTCGTCCTCTCTGTACCCACTTCCCTGTTCATAAAAGGAAATGGGGGTGTAACAGTAGCAACATCATAGGATTGTGATGAAGATTGAGGAAGTGCCTAAGTCTGGTTGGTCCTCAGTATCTGTGGCTCCCACACTGGTGCATTCCACCAACCATGCATTGAAAATTTCAGAAAGAAAATTGTTCTGTACTGAACAAGCACAGAGCCTTTATTTTTCTTGTCCTTATTCCCTAAACAATAAAGTGTGGCAACTATTGACAGCATTTACATTTTATTAGCTATTATGAATTATTTGAAATTATTTAAAGAGCATGGGAAGATGTGCATATGTTAGATGTAAATACTATACCATTTTATGTAAGAAACTTGAGCTTCTGTGGATTTGAGTATCCAGAGAGGGTCCAGGAACCAGTGTCCTCGATAACAAGGGTCAACTGAACTAAAAAGAAAAATGTTAGCTCTTATGATTAACTTTTTATTCCCATATTATAAATGGAGAAACTGAGGCTTGCTTGAACTAAGTATATGAGTTTTCTAGGGATGCTGTAACAAAGCACCCAAACTGGGTGGCGTAAACAACAGAGTGTTATTGTCTTTCAGTTCTGGAGGCTACAAATGTAGTCATGGTATTAGCAGGGTTAGTTCCTTCTGAGAGCTGTAAGGGAAAATCTCTTCTATGGTTCTCTTCTTTGCTGGTGCTGTTGGCAATCTTTGATTTGTAGAATCATCACCAGATCTCTGCCTTCATGGTTTTTGTTTATTTTTAAAAGTGTTTTAGTCCTGGGGATTGAACACAGAGGTGCTCTACCACTGAGCTGCATCCCTGCCAGCCTTTTTTTTAATTTTTTGTTTTGAGACAGGGTCTCACTAAGTTTCACAGCCTGACCTCAAACTTGCAGTCCTTCTGCCTCAGCCTCCCAACTTGCTAGGTTTGTCGGTATGCACCACTGCACCCATCTCTGCCTTTGTGTTTATGTGACATTCTCCCTGTGCATTTGTTCCTTTTTTCTTAAACAGAGAGGGGCAGTGAGAAAGAGAGAGAATCAATTTTTATTTAGTTTTTCATGTAACTTTCCTTGCTCTGACACTTAGTTGTATACATGGTGCTGGGGTTTGAACCTGCGTACCCACACATGCTGGGCGAGTACCGTAACCACTGAGCCACCACTCAACTCCCTAAATTCCTCTTTTTAAAAGATTCTGGTCATACTGGATTAGGAGTGTACCCTACTCTATTACTCTATTAGGACCTCTTCCTAACTTAACTAGTTACAGTCAGCTTTCCTGACTGCAGGTTCTGTGTCTGTGGATTTAACCAACCACAGGCAGAAAATATTTTTTAAAACTTGCATCTGTACGTAGGGTTTTTTCTTGTCATTATTCCCTAAGCAACATAACAACTATTGCCAGGCACAGTGGCGCCATACCACTGTAATCCCAGTGACTCAGGAGGCTGAGGCAGAGGATTGCGAGTTCAAAGTCAGCCTCAGAAATTTCATGAGCCCCTAAGCAACTTAGCAAGAAAAAATAACAGTTTTTAAAAATGAATTCATTAATTTATTTAAGGGAGAAAGAAAGAGAATCAATTTTATTTATTTTTCCATTCGGCCTTTGTTTCTCTGACACTGTGCATGTGGGGCTGGGGTTTGAACCTGGGTCCTTGCACATGCCAGGCAAGCACTCCAACTGCTGAGCCACGGCTCCAGCCCCAAATAACACCTATTGACACAGTGTTTACATTGTATTAGGTATTATAGTAATCCAGAGATGATTTAGAGTATACAGGAGGATGTGTGTCGGTTATGTGCTAATACTGTGCCATTTTCTCTAAAGGACTGGAGCATCTTCAGATTTTGGTTTCAGCAGAGGGTTCTGGGACAGCTGTATATCTGCCATGATACTTGATTTGGTCAGCTTTTTTCTTGCTGTGACCAAAGACCTGACAAGAACAATTTTAAGGAAGAAAAGTTTATTTTGGGGCTCACAATTTCAGAGGTTTTAGTCCATAGAAGACTGGCTCCATTCTTTGGGGCCCAAGCTGAGGCAGGAAATCATGGCAGAAGTTTATGGCAGAGCAATGGAGCTGGGAACATGGCACCAAGAAGCAGAGAGAGAGAGTCCCCTCACCATGGACAAAATATATACCCAAAAGGCATGGCAATGACACACCTCCAGCCACACCCTATCAGGTGACTAATGCACAGATTAAATTAAGACTTTCTTCTTTTTATTTTAATAAGAAATCAAACATGCTTCTAACGAAACAATATAATATATATATAAACTCTGAAAATTAGATTTACCCGCAAGAGCCCCCCACCAATTATCCACCCTTATCCCTCTACCCCGCTCCTTCCCAATACATCTCTACGAATGCCTTAGGTAGTATGTCACTACACCTTTTCCGGATTTAAAACATGAGAATTGACCTCCTTTCTCAATGGCCAGGGCCTAGCTCCGGCCTCCACAGATGAGTGAAGACATTCGACCCTTGGTTCTCTGGGTTATGCTGATTTCACTCAGCATAATTTCTTCCATAGCCACCCATTTACTTTCCAAGGCTGCAATATCATTGTTTCTTTTTTCAGGGCTGAGGACCGAACTCGGGGCCTTACGCGTGCTAGGCAAGCGCTCTGCCACTAACCTAAATCCCCAACCCCTATCATTGTTTCTAATTACTAAGTAGAATTCCATGGTATATATGTACATATGTACCACAATTTTTGGATCCACAAGTTCACGGGTTCAAACCCCAGCAAAAAACAAAAAAAATCCTCTCTGTTTTCTTTTAAAGAGAGAGAGAGAATCATTTTTATTTAGTTTTTCATCTGGTGTTTGTTTTTCTGACACGTAGTTGTGTATGTGATGCTGGGGTTCAAACCCAGGTCATGGCACATGCCAAGCAAACACTCTACCACTGAGCCATGGCTCCAGCCCCATGGTTAAGACTCTAATAATCCAATCATTTCATCTATAAATTTTCTTGGATTGTCTCACATGTGAGCTGGTAGTGTTATTCAAACCATAACAACTATGTTTCCAAATAAGTCACATTCTGAGGTTTTGGAAGTTAAGATTTCAACATGGAATTGGGGGCAGGGGACATACTTTGGCCCGTTACACTTTGTAATTTGCACAAGATCAGATAGCTAGAACATGGAAGAGCTGGTCAGGATTCAAAACTAAGCTTCCACTTCAGAGAGTTCAGTGGAGTGCAGGGTTCAGTCCTGAAATTCCCATTACAAGTTACAAGATCTTGGGTAAAATAGTTAATCTCACCCTATCTGGGTTTCATTTGTAAAATGAAGGTAATTGTATAGTCATGCCTCAGTCCACATGGGACACCAAATTCTGCAAATGTTAAAGTCCCTTGTAAAGCATGGCACTGTAACCAGGTACGCACCTATAATCCCAGCAACTTGGGAGGCTCTAAATTCAAAGTCAGCCTCGGCAACATAGTAAGACCCTGTCTCAAAATAAAAAGGGACTTTTTATTAGTGGTAAAGTGCCCCTGGGTTCAATCCCCAGTACTGCAAAAAAATAAAATAGTAAATAAATCAAAACCATAATAAAATGGCATGCTATTGGCATATAACCCATATACATCCTCTTATATGCCTTAAATAATTTCTAAAATACTTATATTACTGAATGCAAATGCTGTATAAATAGTTGCTATTCTGTATTGTTTAGGGAATGATGACAAGAAAAAAAAAAGGATATGCATGTGAAAGAGAGAACGGGAGGGAGGGAAGGAGAAAGGAAGGGCAGGCAAGCATCTCAGGCTTCTGTCCTCCAGGGCTGCACTGTCTTCCAGGGCAGCCACCAGCTGTCTGATGTGTGGCTGGTCTGAACTGAGATGTGCTATAAGTGTAAACTCCACTCTGGATTTTGAACACTTGTATTAGAAAAAAGATCCACAAATCCTTTATTTTTTTGTATTGATTATATGTTGAAACGATCATTTTTTTTTTTTAAAGAGAGATGGACAGTGAGCGAGACAGAGAAAGAGAGAAACAACTTTAGTTTTTCACATGGCTTTTCGTTGCTCCAACACTTAGTTGTGTACGTGGTGCTGGGGTTTGAACTCAGGTCCTCATGCTTGCCAGGCAAGCGCCGAAACCGCTGAGCCACCGCTCCAGCCCATGATCATATTTTTTATATATTAGTTAAACAAAACATTAAAATTAATACCACCAGTCCCATTTTATCTTTTTAAATTTGGCTACTGAGTGATTTAAGATTATATCTGTGGCTCACATTATGTGTCTATTGGACAATGCTGTTCTGAGAATATTAAGAGGATACTGGGGAGCCCTTAGAAGAGTCAGCTTATCAGGGTGGTTCTGGAAAGACTCCATGAGACCAGTGGCATTTGAGAAGGATGGCATAGAGTGTGTATGCAACCTTATAGGCCATAGGGAGCTACAGAAGGTTTTTGAGAAAGAGAAGAGCATGGCAAGATAAAAACCAGTTTCAAGAAAATTGGAATAAAGGTGCTGTGGGGGTGTGCAGGAGTGAGGAAAGTCTTAACAAAAGAGAGAAGAGTCAGAGGCTCTAGGGAACAGCTACAAGGCCCTGAGTCATCCATGGCAGACAGAGGATTAGAGACTAAGATGTTGGAAAGGAGGAGACCAGAGGAGAGTCACCAGAAGGGGAGGACAATATAAAAAGAGGTGGGGAACTGTTCAGGTGCTGATGGAGGTCCTGAGACACTGTAAGGAGCCCCTACCCTATGAACTCTGATGAGCAGTCAGGGTAGATAGTTTGTCCCCATTCTTCCTCCCCGTCCCCAGCCTCCCTCCCCATCAAAGTGACAGAAAGTGTCAGAAGAAACCCAGAACAGATAAGAGAAATGCCTCTTACATTCTGTGGCCTGGACATCAAGGCCTAGAACCTGCAATTCCCCAGGCACCCTTGAGCGCCAGCCGGGGAGTCAGGACGCTGTGTTGATCTAGACTCCAGGCCACCTTCATATAGCCTTATGTCTCAGGCACCAGGCCAAGCCTGAGCTTTGGTACATGACATCAAGCCCTGCCCAGAGTGGTGGAAAGTCACTGAAGACCAGAAAGTTCTCTGGAGCCACATTGGGCTTCACCATTCCTGTTCCATCACTTCTGTTTTGTGTGCCCTTGGCCAAGTTATTGAACCCTTCTGAGACTGCCTCATCCCTCCCTGCCTCTTCTCTGGCCTCCTGTAGGTTGGATACAAAGACATGGGCTGTGGTCTTCAGCACGGTGACTGGTTCCGGGTTTATTGACATTCACTAAATGTGAACGTGGGAGAAAAGGGCAGAAACCCAGAGCACATGGCCCAGTCCCCTCTCCAACTGCCCTTGAGAAGGCTGGCTCTTGTTTTCTGCCTGTTACCTCTGGCAGGCTTGCCGCCAATCACTCCTGCCCTGTGGCCAGAGAACCTTCTCCAAGGCTGGCTCATGTCATACCCACCTACTATTCACATACTTCCCAGGGCTCCCTGTCACCTAGGGTGCCACTAACCCTGCACCCATGGCTCTCCAAAGCCCCAGCCACCTCAAACTGTCCTGTCTTCTCACATAGCTCAACTCTGTTCACCTGATTTTCAGCCAAACTCAGTTCTCCCCTGTCCTACGTTCCTGCTCCTAGAAATGCTACCACTCTGGCAGCTCCAGGTAAGAGGTGTCCTTCATGATGCTCTCTGCACCCTGCCCATCATCCCTACCCCTGTTGCCTGGACTCCTGAAGTGAGGTCTTTCATCCCCTGCTGCTGTCCACACACAGATCTCTCTAGTTCCACAGCTCCTGCTCTGTATTTTATCTGCATCCAAATTGGATGCTGTGGTTGGCATTCAGAAAGGGCCCTGAGAATATGTGTGGGATACAAAAGAGTTCCGGTAGTCGCTAGCAGTGAAGTTGCCTCTGCCCGTGTGCTGGACTCATTGTCCACCGCTTTGTTGAATTCCAACAATACACATGCAGCCCTTGGGAAGGCGGACCAAGCACATTATCTTTGGACTTGACCAGACACAAGTACAGTCTTAGCCCTGCCACCTTGTTGCTCTGTGTCTGCTGGCTCGTTGCTCACCCACTCTCTGCTCCCCTCCATAGGACCCTCTGTCCCATAGGGTTGATGCAGTAGCTCAGACATATCTAGTACCTTGTCCCAGGCACTGCTCTGGGCATTTTTTCCACCACATTGTGGGGAAAGGGTTAACTGGTATCATCATAACCGTTTTTCAGAGAGGAAACCGAGGTGCAAGTCCACTCTTCAGGGAAGGGGTGAAGCAGAGATTCTAATTTTGGCTCCAGAGTTGGAGCTGTGATGTTCAGATCCCATGCTCAGTGAGGGTGGGCGCCTTCTGTAAAGGCACAGTGTGCGGTATCTGTAAGGGACAGTGTCCAGCAGAGCATGAGAGTGAAGAGCTGGTACTAAGGTAATGGCCGTCATTTGTTTTCATGAGCTAGGCCAAGGCCCCTGAGATGATCTAGCCCATTGTCATATTTCAATCCCAAAGACAGATCAGGGTCACAGGCTTCAAACTGTGCTGGGGGCCCTCAAAGGACAGAAGCTTAAAAGTCCTTTTTAAGCCCCCACAGGCCAGGTGACAACTCTCAGGTGAATCTAGGGCTGGTCAGGTCTTGGTTTTCTGAGGGCATTTCTCAAATTCACCTCACCTGCTGGTCTGTTTCTCCCAGAAGGAGCAGTGAGAGGGTTCAGCTGGCAGTGAGCAGTAAGCCAGCCTGTGGCAATCAGGAAGGCTCTGGTGCCCCCAAGTACCCCTCTCTAAGTGGGCCCCTTATAAGGTGATTTACTGTTACTTTTTAAACAAATTTTCCCTTTCCCGGTGCAGTGAGGCATGTCTATAATTTCAGCCACTTGGGAGACTGAGGCAGGACTATCACAAGTTCGAGGACAGCCTTGACAACTTACTGAGGTCCTAAGCAACTTAGCCAGTCCCCGTCTCAAACAAAAAAATCGAAAGGGCCGGGGAGGGATGTGGTTCAATGACAGAACCTCTGGGTTCTATCCCTAATATCAAGAAAAGAAAAAAGAAATTGTTCCTCATCTTCAGAAATCTCTAGCTCTGGCCATCATCTAGAGGAGCAGTTCTCAGTAAGGTGGGGTTTTGCTCCCCAGGGGGCAGTTAGCCAAGTCTGGAGACATTTCTGGTTATCACCATGTGGGAAGTGGGGGCTGCTACTGACATCCAGTAGGTAAAGGCCAAGGATGCGTTGGACAGCCCCTTCCCCTGCCACCCACAGCAAGGCAGCACCCAGACCCAATTGTCCATGTGCAGAGGTTGAAAGCCCTGGTCTACAGAGAGCAGGAGCCTGAGCAACAGAGAATGAGGACTAAGGGCACACAGGAAGCTGTTCTATAAGACAGTGCTCAAACTCAAGCTCCATCTGGCAGGTTAATGTTCTTCTTTTAATCTAACTGTATTTTTTTTTTAAGGAGAGAGAATCAGTTTTATATATTTTTTCATCTGGTTTTTGTTTCTTCAATTCTTAGTTGTGTATGTGGTCCTGGGGTTTGAACCCAGGTCCTTGTGCATGCCATACAAACACTCCAACTGCTGAGCCACTGCTCCAGCCCTTAACAGTAATTTTAAAAAGATTTTTCTAGTACTGGGGATGGAACCAAGGGGTGCTCTACCACTGAGCTACACACCCAGCCCTTTTTATTTTGAGACAGAGTCTCACTAAGTTGCTGAGGCAGGTCTCAAGCTTGTGATCCTCCTGCCTCAGCCTCCTGAGTCCCTGGGATTACAGGAATGAGAAACTGTGCCCAGCATTATCTAACAGTAATTTTTAATAGATCGTAATTCAAAAAAGTGAATTAATACTCTTCATGACAACCAGGCATGATGAGCAGCACCTACCCTGTGACTTGGGAGGGAATCTCACACAGGGGGACACCTCAGTAGCTTGTGAATGAGGAGTGACCTCAGTCATAATAGTGGCTTTTGCATGGGTCAGGGTGTCCTGTTGGGGCTCTGCCACCTGGCAGGTCTCTCTGGGACTTGGCAGATGGAGGAAGAATTTCATTGTCCAAATTAACCCCAGGGTAAATGGGACAAGCTGGGGGCAAGGGAACCTGGACAGTTTGGCAGGAGATAAGAAAAGAGGGACTGGGGCCACTCTGAAGATGACATTAAGGGACTTGTTCCTCTGAGAGGACCACATTATTTAGAGCCCTTTACTCCCAGCCACCTCTTGTGGCAGCCATGAATGAATGAATGGACACATGAACAAAGTGGGGGACAGGTGTATGAGTGAATAAGTGGTCTCCAAGGAGCCAACGATCTGCAGACTTGGCTGCAAAGATTTCCAAACGTGTTGATAGGAGGAATCCCCTGGAACATTTGCCACCTCCTCTCCCCCGGTGATTTTGATTCAGTAGATGTGGATAGGGCCCAGCAAGCTGGAATTTTGAATCAGGCACATTTGGGGAATGCTCAGAGCCACGGGGGAAGAGTATGAAGGTGGACAGCAGAACGGGGCCTGTCACGCCCCTGCTGGGGGCTTGGATACTCGCCCCACTGCACCCTGTCGCTGTTTGATGATACGACACGCCCTACCCAGGAGGGCTGTATTCCTGATTCCAGAAATCTTCACTGAGTGCCACTATGGGCCTGGACATGCTCTTTGTCCCAAAGTACTCAGTAGGTGGTAACAACTATAATAAAAATGATGGTGTCAGGTGGATCCAGATATTGTATCTCAGCTTTCCACTCACTAGCTGTGTGACCTGGGCAAAACCCTTAACCTCTGATCCTTGCCTCCTTCCTCTGTAAAATGGCACTAAGAATAATCTTGTTGAGGAGCCTCGTGGGAGTGAAGCAAAGCCCTGGCACAGTGCCTGGCAGATAAGAAGAGATCAACAAATGTCCTTTCCCCACCCTGCCTCCATTCTTCCCAGGAATTCGAGTCTCTACTCCCTGTGCTTGGCAATGGTGAAGTCTGGCATGCCTAGCTTGTGACAGGGTCTAATGCCAGCAGGTCACACAGCCCTGAGGCCTGGCCTGCTGGGGGATCCTCTCCTCCAACCCCTTCCTGGACTCTAGCTTGTGGCCTCACCTATCCCTCCCCTGCCCAGCCTTGGGAAATCACAGAGCCCTGACTGCTAGGGGGTCTTCAAGCCTTACGAAAGGAAATCTGAGGACCAGAGAGGATTCCTAACATCCTGAAGCCACACAGCAAGTCCAATCCTCTTTTCCTGACCATGTCTCAGCATCTCTCTCCTGAGAATCATCAGTATCTCTCTAAATTATTTTCTTCCCCTTCTTCCTCTTTCTTCTTCTTATCTAACCCCTCCTATTTTGTCTCGTGATGTCTCATGGTACCAGAGTGTTCCTCCCCCCACCCCACCCCCAGGAACTCCGGGGTCCAGGAAGTGATGAATTTCCCAGGAATCCACATGGCAATGACTTGGTCCTCTTATGTCTGGGACCGGCTGTGGCTGTCTCTGGGATGGCGGGCGATTTCCTTCGCAGCTTTGTGTGAACTGGGCCTGAGCCAAGCTGCTAGACGAGAAAAACAGGCCACATTGTTCAGAAACATAAAGGATGTTAGCAAGCAAAAGCACATGACCGCGGCTGTGCTGTGACCGTCCAGCCCAGCCGCATCCCCTCTGCGTGCCAAGCTGGCGCCACCCCATTTCCTACACACACAGGATTCCCCTTGAGCGGCTGCTTTGAGGTCACATGGCCCCCAGTGTCATCTTTGAAAGCCTTGGTGTGACCTCCAGACCAGTAGCATCAGATCTGGCCTGTTAGAAATGCAGAATCCAGGCCTTGCCCCAGACCTCCTGAATCTCAATGCATACAGTTGGCTGTCAGTGTCCATGGGCCACGGTGCGGATTCAACCAACCATGAGTGCAAAATCATTGACGAAACATTGTGTACTGAACATACACAGACTTGTCTTTCTTGTCATTGTTCCCTAACAATGCAATATAACAACTGTTTACACAGCGTTTCCATTGTATTTGGTATTATAATTTAGAAGTGATTTGAAGTATATGGGAGGATGCCGTAGGTTATATGCAAATGCTACCCCATTTTAAACAAGGGACTTGAGCATTCCCAGACTCTGGTATCCATGGGGGTCCTGGAACCATTCCCCCACAGGTGCCAAGGAACCACTATCTTTCAGTGACGTTGCACAGGTGACTCCCACGTACTCCAGCTGGAGTGGCACTGGTGAGTTCAGGAGCAGTGCCCTCTAGTTCTTCTGGCATGCTTTCCACAGTTCCCAAAGTTGAGACTCCTCCTCTGTCCAAAGACCTCCAACAAAGTATGTGAACAGCAGAGCAGGCTGGTGACAGCAAATGGACAGATCCGCTTCTAACACTGTCACCGTAAACATGTCATGAGCCCTCTGAGCCTGGGCTTCCTGTGGTCACCAAGGGAGAATGTATAAAAAGGGACCCCTAATGTCCCCATTCACTAGCCAGCTAGCAGGAGAAGCAGGAGGTGGGAAGGGTCAGACACCTCGAGGGGCTTTCTTGGGGCCTAAGCTGGTGGGCACCACACAGAGAAAGATGAATCACTGAGCTGTCCTGCAGCCCAGGCCTGGTGCAGACACCCCTGTTTTGTTCTCAGGTGCCCTTTGCCACCCTGTCCCATGGCAGTCACATTGAAGACTGTCAACTGGCTACGTGGCTGGAGCACAGCAGGCTGTCCTTGTGGGAGAGGCCAGAGGGGAGGCTTGGACACATGTGCAGGACACTGACCCCCTTCCTCACAGCTGGGCGCTGGTCTGGTAGAGGCCTGGGGTAGGCCTGCTGGCCTTGCTTACTGTGCCAGTGACAAGCAGGTGCCCGCAGCAGCTGGCTGGCTTGGAAGCTTGGTTCAGCCACTAACTTGCTATGCATTGCCCCAGTTCTCACCCAACACTGACTCACACAATCCAATATTTCTGTCTTGCACCAGCAATCCAGGGAGGGCTGGGCAGGCGTAGCATCTTGAAAGCAGGGGCTGGAATTCTAGGAAAGCTTGCTTGGCGGGTGCTGGGGTTCCCTGGGGACGTCTCTGTGTGGCCTCTTCCTATGGATGGTCTCTCCAGCATTGTGGCTTCAGGGTGGTTGAATTTACATTTCTGGCTCAAGACTCTCAGGATTCTGCCAGGAGTGATGGTGCACACCTGTAATCCCAGTAACTAGGGAAGCTGGGACATGAGGATCACAGGTTCAAAGTTGGCCTGGATAATTTAGCTAGGCCCTGTCTCAAAATAATAAATAAAAAGGGCACCCCTGGGTTCAATCCACAGTATAGCCCCCTCACCACCAAAATGACTCAGGATTCCAGCCGCAGAGAGATGTCAGAAATCACAAGGGCCAGCCCAGATGCAAGAGGAGAGGAATGAGATATTCCATCTTTTTGACAGGAGAGTCAAGGAATTTGCAAACTAATTTAAAAATCATCAAAGGAACTTGGGGTGAGGGAATGCCTTCCAATCTCTGTGCTTCAGGGTTTTTCATTTGTAACATTCAGTTAAACATAGCACCCCCTCCTGGCTGAATTAGCTTTTTGACTGATGAACAAAACCATCAGTTTAATGGTAGAACAACACAAATTTATTATCTCACAGTTTTATCTTCCTGGGCTAAAATTAAGGTGCCTCAGGACTGGAGTCCTTACCCTTTCCAGCCTCTAGAGGCTGCCCCAATACCTCAGCTCTTGGCCCCTTCCTCCATCCTCAAGGCCAGTAACACGTTAGTTCTTCTCACACAGAGTCACTCTGACCTCCACAAACAAGGACCTTTTGATTGCATTGGGCCCACTCAGATAATCCAGGGGTTCCCCTGCCCACCACCACTATTTTATTTTATTTTTTGGTACCAGGGTTTGAACCCAGGGGAGCTTAACCACTGAGCCACATTCCCAGCCCTTTTTTTTGTTTTTGTTTTGTATTTTGAGACAGGGTCTCACTAAGTTGCTTAGGGCCCCATTAAAAGTTGCTGAGGCTGGATTTGAATTTGCCATCCTCCTGCCTCAGCCTCCCAAGAGTTTTCCCTATTTTAGTCATATGATTAGAGACATTCCACCCACAACTTTAATTCCCTTTGCTGTGTAAGATATTCACAAGTCTTGGGCAATAGGGTATGGACATCTTTGGGAGGCCATTATTCTGTCTGTCACAGTAGTGTTGTTGAGGATATTAAAGGACAAGATCACTGAGCCCCGTGGCACTTGCCTGTAATCTCAGCAACCCAAGAGGCTGAGGCAGGAGGATCATAAGTTAGGTCAACCTCAGCAACTTAGTTAGACCCTGTCTCAAAATTTATAAAAGGACTGGGGATGTAGCTCAGTAGTAAAGTGTTCTGGGTTCAATTTCCTACTATGAAAAAAAAATGATCTAGGTGATGTATCTTGATATGTGCCAACACATGGACATACCCAGGAAGTACCAGCCACTGCTCTTACGCATCTGAACCACTGGAAGGGTCCCTGGATTTTTTGGCTTTTGACATTTTGAACTATAGCATATGAGAAGGGACCCAGTCCAATCCCCTCTTTTCCTAGATGACACGTTTGAATTTCAGAGAGGGATGATGATTTGCCCAAGGTCACACAGTAAGTGGAGGTGGGGCCACTCCTTGTCAGCTCCCTGACTGCACCCAGTTATCCCCCTTCCACCTGGAGGACCCAGGTCGATGGGTGTTGGGCATGTGTCTTCCTGGGCAGATCCTGCAGATTCTGAAAGGCAAGCTTGTGGTGGGTCATGACCTGAAGCATGACTTCAAGGCACTGAAGGAGGACATGAGTAGCTACACCATCTATGACACGTCCACTGACAGGCTGCTGTGGCAGGAGGCCAAGTTGGGTCACTGCTTGCGGGTCTCCTTGAGGGTGCTGAGCGAGCGGCTCCTCCACAGGTGTATCCAGGTGAGCCCTCCTCCTCCTCCTCCTCCTCCTTGCCCTCCTCCCCTCCTCCCCCCCCCCCAGGCATTGCTCCAAGCGCAGGGCCCCGCCTCCCAGGACACTGTAAGTAACCATGATGGCTACAGAACCAAATATTTGCCCCAAAGACTCTGCCCCTGCTACTCCAGAGAGGCTGTGTGCTTGTGAGAGAGGGAGGGTATTTTTGTTTGGGTTTCTGGAAGACAAAGAAGGAAATGCAAGAGGTTCATTTGAGAGGTGACCCCAGGAAGTGCTGGTAAAGAAGGAGGATGGGAAGGGGAAGCACCTAGCAGGCATTTGCATTAGTTGGTTTAAACCTAGCAGTTGCCACTGCAGCACTTGGGGAAATGATTTAAAGCCCGCACCTCCAACTTACCCCATGGTGGGGTCCAGGGAGCTGGGGTACTCATATGCCAGTTCCCATCAGGCATTGGTTGTTGCTGCACTGATTCCTCAGCCATTCTAGCTGCAGGCAAAGCCACTCCAGCAACGCAGGGTGTGAAGGCAAAAGTACGTGGGCAGGAGTCCCCTGGCAGGAAGGGCTGAGGGACACCCACCCATGCTAACAGTGGTGCACACCAGGTCCTCCAGGTCCACAGCTCTTTATTGAGCACCTATTCCCTGCCAGATGTGAGGGACACAGGGTGAGCAAGACCTGGCCCTGTCCCCAAGGGCGACACATTAGCCCGCTCATCAGTGCATGAAGTGAGGACATCCAATGGCAGCGAGGGCAGTCCCCTGGGAACAGGAATTGAGGGTGGAGCTGGCAGGGCAGGAGACCAGGTATGAACAGAGTTGGATGGGTCCTAGTCACAGAGGGCAGGAGTGTGGAGCAGGAGCCAAAGCCTGTGTTGGGACTGCGTGGCTGGGGGAGGGGGCTTGGGAGCAGGGAGCGCTCTCCCTCAGTTGCAGGAATTATGTTGGGAGCAGCAGTTGGTCTGAGTCTGGGCCTCTTGTTAGTCTCGTGGCACACAAGGACTGGCCCTGGTGGCCATGAGTGGCTCAGAAGTGCCCTCTGTACCTGTTAGGTGTATTATGTGCATCGCTGTGCACCTGCCCCACAGCACCCTCTGTGGCTATCAGTCTGAGCCTGTTTCTGGGGGCTTGTGCCTGACCCAAGCCCCTCTCAGCCAGCCTGCATGTCCCTGGGCTCATTAAGCCTGGCTGTTCCAGGGACTCAGCACTCACCCCACCTGCTGTCTCTCCCCGACCAGATGTGAGGGAGAGAACCCTGTGGCACTTACCTGTAATCCCAGCAACTATTTGCAGGATGCTGGATTTTAGGTCTTGCCACACCTGAGCCTGACGCCTGGTGACCCTAGAGGGTGAAGTCAGGCCAGTTTCTGTCCCCTGGTGACTCTCTTCCAAACCCAGGGAGTTGGAGGCTCCCGCAGACTCACCACTGACCACCCCAGGAACTGGAATGTTTGGGTGTGAGTGACACTGGATATCCGAGTCCTCACTCTGTACCTGTGTCTGCAGAACAACCATCTGGGACACAGCTCAGTGGAAGACGCGAGGGCGGCGATGGAACTCTACCGAATCTCACAGAGAATCCGAGCTCGCAGAGGGTTGCCCCGCCTGGGTGTCCCGTACTGAAGCTCGTCCAGCCCCATCTCCAGAGTCCAGGGGCTTTCTTTTCTTCAAGATGGCAACTCATGCTTTTGGAAAATGCATCTTTCGTAGTAAAGTGGCTTTATATTTTGTCTACTCTTTGAGTGGATCCTCTTCTTGTCACTTCCTTTCTTCTCTCTGAGCTGGGTTAACTGTGGCCAGGATCCAGGCTGGGTGCTGTTCAGAGGGACTGAGGACGTGTGTCCTGGATGTGGGCAAGGGTGAAAGTCCTTTATATCTTCAATCCCGGATATTCAAGAAACCACCTGGGAATCGAGGTGACACGTGACAGTGAATTCCTCTACTCTCTACTCCGTTCAGTTTATATGCAGAGAAGTGGCATTGTTTCCTGAGGTGGCACCCTGCTCAGGGATCCAAAATCCACCCATCTCATCTTGAGAGCAGTGCTACAGCACTGTGAGCTTTGAAGCAAAGCTACCAAAAGTCAGATGGGTGCCGCCCTGCCTCTTATTTATAAAACAAAGACGCCAAGGTCGTGAGCTCTGGAATCAGAAAGAACTAGCTTAGAATCCTGACTTTGCCACTTTGTAGCGGTGTGATCCTGGCCAATTTAACTGCTCTGTGCCTTAGTTTCTCCGTCTATAAAGCAGGAAATGATAACAAGTCATTGAGTACTGTGCTAGCTTAAGCATCCACCAGATGCTGATAGCATGCTATTCCCAGGACCACCTGAGATTAGAGGAGAGGAGGACCCCAAGGTGGGGAGCTGCACTCTGTTCCAAGGACCCAGTGGGTTGCGCAAGGGCACTGTGTGTGCAGAGAAGGATCTGGACCCATTAGAATCAATCATGGACGGTTATTTTAATCCGTGCCTGGGTCTCCTTTCAGATCCACTAAACCAGTATCTAAGTCAGCTTTTTTTTGCTGCTTCAACCAAAAAAGCTGACAAAAACAATTAGAGCAGGAAAGTTCATGGGGGGCGTGGCTCACGGTTTCTGAGGTCTCAGTTTATAGATGGCCAGCTCCATCGCTCTGGGCCCAAAGAGTGGCGGAATATCATGGCAGAAGAGTGTCGTGGAGGAAAGCAGCCGGGAACGTGGCACCAGGAAGGAGAAAGTGGGGGGACTCCACTCCCCAGGGACAGAGTGTATACCCCAAGGCATGCCCCAATGACCCGCCTCCTCCAGCCACACCGTGCCTGCCTTTAGTTACCACCCAGTTAATCCTTATCAGGGGATTAGTACACTGATTGGGTTGAAGCTCTCATAACCCAATCTCTTCACCTTTGAGCCTTCTTACATGGTCTCATACATGAGCTCTTGGGGGACACCTCACATCTAAATCACAACCACTAGGATCACTGGGGTGGGATCTCATGTCAGTTTTTTAACCTCTACAGGGGACCCTGATCCTAAGCCATTTGAGCCCCTGAGGTGCTTTCTAAGTGATCCCAGAACCTGAGCACAATGTGTTGTTCACATTCTGTGATTTCTGATTCAGGGTCTGGGGTGGGGTCAGAGGTTGTGTTTTGTTTTGTTTTGTGGTACTGGGGATTGAACCCAGGAACACTCTACCACTGAGCCACATCCCCACCCTTTTTAATTTTTTTTTTTTTTGAGACAGGGTCTTGCTAAATTGCTGAGGCTGCCCTCAAACTTGCAGTCCTCCTGCTTCAGCCTCCTGACTTACTGGGGTTATAGGCTTGTGCCACCAAGAATTGCTAACAAGTTCCCCAGTGAAATTGATGCTGCCAGTTTGAGGACCTTATTTGAGAAGCACCATCTAAATATCAGGTTATTATAATGTGCAGTAACAGTTGAGAACTGGCCCACAGGGCTAAGTGCCTCTGGGGTGGACGCAATCACCTGTCCAGCATCTCCTTCACTGACTGCTTGCTCATGCAGAGAGAGTTTGACTCCCTGCAAGGTGGGTCCTAGATAGCCCACTACACAGAGGAGGGACTCAAGGTAACATTAAGAATCCAACCCCAAATGCTAGTTCTTTTCTTTCAGTCGCTTTAGGATTGCAGCACCTCCCATCATTGGTGCTTCGGACCTCTGGGAGCCTGGAACTCCCATCTCTAGGAGGGTGCAGTTGCTTTCCTGTTCTGAGTTCCAGGGTCATGACGCCCACCCCCAATCGTGGCTTCTTATGAACCTTCACAGACGCCGTAGGTATTGACCTTGTCTGGCCACCAGGTGGTGCCCTTGGGCCATCTGTCCTCCAGGCTGCCTTGACCACAGAACCAGCCCGAGGACACTGGAATGAGGGCCAGGGACAGTGTCTTCAAAAATGCCTTGAGGGTTTCTTGAAGGCCCTGCTGGTCTGTCCTCCCTCAGCCACAGATGCTGGCTCGGAGGGAAGGGGGCCTTGGAAGGGCCCCAGGTCGTGCAGTGATGCAGCCTGTCCTGGGAGGCAAACCCAGGCCTCCCACTCCCAGCCCGGGGTTCTCTCCATGACTTCAGGATGGGACAAAATGAGATCGCCAAAGGCAGAGCAGTCCTCAAGGAAATCTCTACCTGGACTCCTGCTTCACACTGTGATGCTTGAATGTTCTGAGGGAGAAACCTGGGAGCCCCCACTCTACTTCCCAGGCAGCCACTGAGGTAAGTCAGGACCTGAGGGCAGCTGTTGACTCTGGCCACACTCATAGGGCCCCCACCTCCTACGCAGCCTGTGCCTCATGCATTGCCCAAACAATTACATAAGGTCCTTTAATGTCCCCAAGGAAGGAATTCACTGTGGATAAGGAAACCAAGCCTAAATCCCAAAACCAAGCTCTGTGGTCCCAGCTGATCAGCTTAATGATGGCCCAGAGCCTCAGACAGCAGACAAGGCAAATGCCTGGGAGCCCAGCTGTCACCTAGAGGCTGGGCTCAACCATAGTCCACTTCTGCCTCCACCTCCTCAAGCAAAGTGGGGATGAGCCTCAACTCCCAGAGCTCTCGTGGGATCAAACGCCAGCAGGGAAGTGGAGCCACTTTGAAATCTTCCCCAACCTGGACAGGTGTCAGGTGAAATCGTGCTCCCCAAGGACGCCACTCCCTCTGAAAAGGGCTTGTCAAGGTCCACCCAGCCACAAGGGGAGGAGGTGGAACTGTCTTGCTCAGCACCGTCTCACTCTGGGCTCTTCTCCTCTACCCTTCAGTGTCCCCAGGTTGGTTTCCACTCTCCCTCAGCACCCCTGCCCCCGCCTCCCCTCTGCTGCCGGCATCCTGCCCTGGGCCCAGCCTCTCTCCCCTGCCTTTTCTCGCCATGCACAGTGCCCCTGCCCTGGGTCCTGTATCCAGGCTGTAGACGCAGGAGGAGCATTTCTCTGGAGGCCACACAGACCTGGCCTGGTGGCAGCATGGGGGCAGAGGTGGTGGTTCCAAGCCCAGGGGAGCTCTATCTGGCAGTTGGGGCCAGATGGATGAATGGTTCATGCTGTCTGGTGTCACCTGAGCTCATGGGAAGTGGCAGTGTATTGGGAGACTCTGGCCCTCCTCCTCTTCCTGTTCCAGATGGGTCTACAGGATCAACCTCAGGAGGGAGGATGTGTAATCAGTGCCTCTGCTCCAATAGCACATATTTCAATGCCTCAGGGGCCAGTTCTGCACAAAAATGTGCAAGCTGGATTGTCTGTACTGTGGAGAACTGGGGCGCCTGCACTGTTGCACTGGGCAGTTGCTACTAAGCCCCGATGGATGGTGGTCATGCAGAAAGGCTGGCCAAGGACACATGGTAAGGGTCTTGTCTTGAGACCTAAGCTGCGCTCCACCACCCAGCTGACTCCTGAGGCCTTCAGCTTGTGGCCCAGATGTGTCCAATGACCAAATGTTAACTTCCTTACAAGTGGACAGGGCTCAGTGGTGCATGCCTGTTATCCTAGAAGGTCAGGAGGCTGAGGCAGGAGGATAGAAATAGCAAGGCCAGCCTCAGCAACTTAGCAAGACCCTAACTCAAAATTAAAAATAAAGAGGTCTGGGAAACGTAGCTCAGTGGTAGAGCACCCCTCGGCCCAGTACAGAAAGCAAAACCAAAGCAAAGTCCTCCATGAAGCGCATCTCTGGTTTATACACATCAGGGTCTGCTCCCTTCAAGCTCCCATCCAGGATAAATCTAAACCTACTTTGACTGGGTGACCTGTCACAGACCTTCAGGTGGTTTTCTGCCCTGGGTCCTTGACTTTCTAGTTCAGTGACCCTCATTTCTGCAGTGTTTTACGTGGCGCCCTCCCCATTTTCCTTCTTCCTATCAGTAGACTTCACCTCCAG
Source organism: Aplodontia rufa (assembly GCA_004027875.1). Lineage (NCBI taxonomy): Eukaryota > Metazoa > Chordata > Mammalia > Rodentia > Aplodontiidae > Aplodontia > Aplodontia rufa. The sequence continues at coordinate 47,154 of PVKS010001684.1, forward strand.
CCCCAAATCCTCTGGCCCATCCTTCCCTACTTCCCCCAATCTCTGCTCTCAGTGAATCCTTAACAAATGGGGAAAGAAAAAAAAAAAAATCCAGCAGAGCCAAGGAAGAGAGCAGCCTCCTCCATCCAGCCCAGGGCTAGTGGATCCCACAGCACTGGCAGAATGAACAAGGGTTCGAGGACAAGAGTCATCTCCTTGAACCCCCCACCCCCTGCCCCGCAAAAGCATCGGCTGGAAGTGAAGGTCTCAAAATGACTGAGCCTGGCTAAGCACACCTGAGTCACCTCTGACTCAGACCCAGACTCCAGGGTGGAGGGAGAGGACAGGAAAGGCTGCCCACCCTTCTCAAACCCCTCATCTCCCTACCTCCTCCACCCAGCCCAGCCAGAGTGGAGAGAAGTGCCCCCATTCAAGGAAAAGATGTCCTTGTGCTTCGCCTGGCCCTGAGCTAAGTGTCTCTGGGCCTGTCCTTACCCTGCCACCTCCCAACCCCCAGGCCCGTCCAAGGCTGGCCGGCTGGAGGGTGTTGGCCAGCCCGGCCCAGGTTCCAGGAGTGGTAACTAGCGCTGCCCGGCTTCCTGCGGGCGCGGGCCCCACAGCCAAGTGGCTTACTCACTCATGGAACAATTTCTCCTCTATATGGAAAGAACATATGCTCTTCCTGCTGGAGAATGAGAGGGTTTTGAGTAGCTTTGCTGAGACGTGGAAGAAAAGGCAAGCGCTGGCCAGGTCCCAGCACCCTCATTTCAAGCCCTGTGTGCTTCGTGGCAGAGCCTGGAGGCCCCAGCTCTAGGCACAAGGGAGGCCTGGGGAACACGGATGGGGACACTTGGTTGACTGGTCCCCTCTCTCAGGGCTGGATGTGCTGGGCACCTCATTCTCCTGTGCCACTTCCTGCATTTAGAGCCAGGACAGGGCATGGGGGGGTGGGCTCAGTTCTGCCAGCCAGGTCCCCACAGCTGTGTCCCATTATGAGCGCTGCAGTAGCTCTGCTTGACTGACCCCTATGCAAGACCAGCACAAGAGCTGGGGTGGAGAGAGGCTGGGGGGTCCTGACCAAGGAGCAGATTTAAAATGAACTTTCTTCCTGTGGAGCTAGCAGCTTTCCCTAAGGGATGTGAAAAGGCAGGAATTCTGCAGCGAAGGCTCTTCTGAAAAGAGGAAACCTCAGGAGCCTGGACTACAGTGCAGCGGGCAGAAGGGCAGGGCCCGCCAGGAGCAGGCTGCAGCTTGGCCATGGCTGGGCTGCTTCCTGGCTGCGAGGTCCCCTGGCAGCAGCCCCTCTGAGCCTCTGGTCCCTGAGCTGATGGAGCTAATGCCAACTGCCCTCAAGGGCTAAGGGAGGACCAGAGACTATGAGGTCAAGTGCTGGGAGACCTCAACAAAGGGAAGCTCTGAGCAAGGACCAGACAGGTTTGCTCTGGGTGGGAGACTGGCCTCTGGCGAGGGGGGAGGTGGCACCAGCCTGGAACCACTTGGTACAGGCCAGCTGTTTCTGGGTCATCCAGGAGGGCAACACCTGTGGAATCCGCTCCTTAGGCTATGATTAGAACACACATTCAACTCACCAAATTGTGTCCCTGTGTGTTTCTAGGGACTAAACACAGAGAAAACAATCACCGATCAAGTCTATAGTTCTCTAAGAAAACCTCTTAAACTTGGGGCTCCCCTCCTGTTTTCACCTTAAAGTCCAGAAGTTCAGTCATGAACTAAAAAGGGTCTGGGTTCCTGGGCAGATTTCACCAATAAAAACTGTTTGACCTCAGGCGAGTTGGTGGACAAGCCGGATGTCTGAGAGCCTCTGCTGTCTGAAGTCCCTCGGCACAATGGGGGCTGACTTCACACAGAGCCTGGCACATAGCAGGTGTTCAAAAGAAAACAGCCCTAGGACTTCCTGTTCATTCCATAGTTTTATTGGTGTTATTATTAAATATTCATACAAGCACATGATGTAACAATATGATTTGTTCAATATCATTCCCTCATATTTCCCCTTCCCCCCACCCTTCCCCTCGGTCCCTTTTCTCTAATGATCTCACTTCGATTGTCACGAGATCCTCTCCCCTACCTTTCTTTTTCTTTCTCCATTCACCCACTGACTGACACCCAGGCTGGTTCCATAGTTTGGCTGTTGGGACTTGTGCTGCTGTAAACGTGGGTTCGCACGCATCGCTGTAGTGTGACAACCTTAATTCTTCATGATAAATACCAAGGTGGCATAGCTGGGTCATAAGGTGGTTCATTCCTAGTCTTCTAGAACCTCCATCCTGACAACCGCAGTGGTTGTGCTAATTTACAATCCCCCCAGCAGTGGGGAAGCGTTCACGGTGCTATCATTTAAATGTTTTGTTCTGCTGCAGTTGCTCTGGGCCCCGGCGTTGGAGGATGAGGACAAGACAGCTGACGCCCCGTGTTGCTCAGCACCCCCACCCCAACTCCCAGTTGTGAGGATGGGGTTGCTTGTGAGATCGAGGCTGCAGCACCCTCATCGCAGCCTGTAGCCCCGCCCCCGCCCTGGTACTCCACCAATGAGAGGAGGAGCTGGCTGGAGAGCCGGAGGGAGGGCGGGGTGGAGAGAGGGAAGCATTCGCTTCTCCCTGGTGGTGGGCTAAGAGGTGTTGTGCTTGATCCAAACATTCTTTTCTTGTTAAACTTTTCCTGGTCTAACCGAGCTATTTTCTTTTTCTGAGCATGTTTGTGAGCACACCACCAGCATGGCATGACATAAGGCACAAATAATGCACTAGCTAACCTTTACCAACGGTTTACTAGGCACCAGGCACAGTTCTCTATGCCTTGTCCCATGTATAACAGGGACTGTGGTTATGCCCATTGCATGAACAAGGAAGCCAAGGCACAGAGAGGTTAAGCAGTTTGTCCAAAGTCACACAGGAGGGGCTGGAGCGGTGGCTCAGCGGTTTCGGCGCATGCCTGGCAAGAACGAGGACCCGGGTTCAAACCCCAGCACCACGTACACAACTGAATGTTGGAACAACTAAGGCCATGTGAAAAACTAAATAAAGTTGTTTCTCTCTTTCTCTGTCTCTCTCACTGTCCCTCTTTCTTTAAAAAAAAAAAAAAAGTCACACAGGAATTAAATGGAGGATCCAGGACTTGAATTGATGATATTAAGACAGAGGATGTGTAGGAATTCCTCACTTATGCCAGAGAACTGACATATCAAACCCTTTTCCCTCTAGAACACTCAAGTCCCCATCTCTAGCTTTAAGTCAAAAGAGCCAGGTGGAACACTAGGGTCTTATCTTTCAGCACCAGATAGTAAAAAATGGAGGGTGTCCAATATGTGTTGGCACTGTGCCTACTATGTGTAAGGCATCTAAAGCATCTCCAGCCTTGAAGAGAAAGAAAAGGAAACACCAGTTCCTGCTGTGTCCCAGCTGCCACCCTACTCCTCTGCTTTCTCCACCAAGCATGCTAACACAATCTACAACTCGCCTCTCTGTTGTCCTGGTCCACTGTGAACCACAGCTCTGCTCTCCAGTCCACCTCTCCCGTGAGCTCTGTACAGTGAGTTTAAGATGCTGTACATTTAAGTTCCTTTTTTTTTTTTTTAAGAGAGAACCAATTTTGTTTCGTTTTTCATATGGCCTTCGTTGCTCTGAGACTTCATTGTGTATGTGGTGCTGGAGTTTGAACCCGCGGCCTCGTATATCCAGGCACGCTCACAACTGCAGAGCTACCACCCCCGCCCTACTGGATGTCTCAGCACAACTGAGGAAACTTCTCCAAAGTGACTTTCCTCCTGCCGTCCTGCATCTCTCTCCCCTGCTTCCTCTGAGAGTTGCAGCTACTGGCTGGCCTGTGCTCTGAGCAGCTTCTCCCAAAGAGCTTTACGGCTGCACTCAGTCAATGAGTATTTATTGTGCTTCTACTATGTCCAGGTATTGTTCGAGGTACTGGGGAGAGTAGAGAACAATTCCTACATTTCTGCCCTCATGGAGAGAGATAGCATGCAAATAAATATACAATATCATATCACTTGGTGATAAATACGATGGGCGAAGCAAAATCTATACCAGATGATAAGCAGTGCATGCTTATAATCCCACCCAGGTCCTCCTGAAGCTGAGACAGGAAGACAGGAAAATCAGAAGTTCAAAGCCAGCCTCAGCAACTTAGCAAGATCTTGTCTCATTAAAAAAAAAATAGGGATGTAGCTCAGTGGTAGAGCAGTTCTGGGTTCAATCTCCAGTACTGCAAAAATAAAATAAAATAAATTAAAATAAGAGAGAGTGCTTTTTCAGATGTGTGAAACATGGTAAAGAGACTGAATACCCCATTCCACCAGGGCTCTGATCCTTCCTCCCTGTCCCCGCTCAGCATCGTCACCTCCACTGATGCTCTTCATAAAACACCGGTGAATACCCACTCATCTCCATCTAGAGCCTCCTCCTGCATGTATGTGCAGCAATCTCTATGACCTGGACTCTTTCTATAATCTTTTAAGGGACTTCTCTACTTCCTTTGATGCCTGTCTCTACCCATCCTCCACACTGGAGCCAGACTAATTTGGGTGGGGGGTGGAGCAGGTACTGGGAATTGGACCCAGAGGTGCTTAACCATAGGTCCATATCCCACGCCTGTTTATTTTTTTATTTTGAGGCAGGGTCTGGCTAAGTTGCTGACTGGCCTTGAACTTGCAATTGTCCTGCCTCAACCTCCCAAGCTGCTAGGATTACAGGCATGTACCACTGTACCTGGCCAATTTTTTTTTAAAATATGCATGGTGTCATGTCATGCACCTGTCTAAAATGCTTTGTGGAGATGCTGTTATTGTGCCGTTCAAACCTCTCAAGTCTCAGGCGTAGCTCCCTCACTGCCAATTGCCCACACCTGAGTCTTTTTGCCTACGGGTTTTTCTCTGGTTACCTGTAAAAATATCACTCCCTTCTTCTCTCCCCAGGAACAGCCAATGACTAACGGGAGTTGGGGATAAGCCCCTGGCATTCTCAACCCTTGTGTGGGACAGTTCAAGATGCATTGTACTAAGATATTGCCTGGTAGGACTGAGTTTTCTGGTGGTGGTAACTGGTTGGAGGACTCAAATTTCGGGGGTTCCCTTTACTTCTGGCACTTCCTGCTCTGGTTGCACGCATCCCCCAAAGCGCATGCTCTAGAAATAGAGGTGCTGAGGGTGCAGAGGTGCTGAGGGTGCTGAGGGTGCAGAGGTGCTGAGGGTGCAGAGACGGGGTGCTGGGAGGAATGCTGCGGGGGGCCTTTAACGGATGCTGAGGCTATGAGGCCTTTGCCGTCGTGGATAGATTGACGCTGTTCTCTTGAGAGCCGTCTGTTATTGCCGGGTGTCCTGAGACAAGTACAGGTTCAGCCCTCTCCCCTCTGGCTTTTGCACGCCTGCCCTTCTGCCTTTCTGATAGAGAAAGAAGGTCCTGAGGCTGAATCGTTGGCTCAGCAGTTGGAGCACTTGCCTGACATGCACAAGGACCAGGGCTGGAACCCCATCACCACATACACAACTAAGTGTCAGAAAAACAAAGTCCAGGGGCTGGAGTGGTGGCTTGGTGGTTACAGCGCTTGCCCAGCATGCGCAAGTACATGGGTTCAAACCCCAGCACCCACATACACAACTAAGGGTCAGAGCAATGAAAGCCATGTGAAAAACTCAATAAAAATTGATTCTCTCTGTCTCTCTCTCTCCCTGTCCTTCTTTCTTAAAAAAGAAAGAAAGAAACTAAAGAAAAACAAAGTCCAGATAAATAAATAAAGTTGATTCTCTCTTTCCTCTCTCTTTCTAAAAAAAGAAGAAGGTCGTCACCAGATGTTAACGCCTTGATCTTGAACTTCCCAGCCCCTCGACTCTAGAACCACGAGGAAATAAATGTCTATTCTTTGTAAATTACTGAGTCTGTGGTATTCTGTTATAGAAGCACAAAACCAAGTATGAAACTTCCCCATTCCCTTACTAATGTTTCTGGGGACCACTTTTCAAATAAACCATTTCCTCTCAGATCCTTGTACCAAGGAATTCAAACTAAGATATTTTAAGGCTTCTCTTCCGTCACTTAGGATACACTGCAAACTCTGAAACTTGGTCCACATAACTCTGCAAGCTCAGACCACTCTTGACCTCTCCAGCTTCATCACCTCCCTCTCTCCAGCCACTATGAATTCCTTCCAAGTCCTCTTCGTCATCTCAGGGACTTTGCAAAAGGTGGTTCCCATTGCTTGGAATGTTCTTCCCCCACTCCTCAATTTCGTAGGTAATTCTTTAGGTAACTTGTTTAAAGATGCCTTCCCTGACCAGTTGTAATGACACACTTATTTGTTAGTGACAAGAGGGATCAAGTGTGTTTTCTTCAGTTCTTTGTCCTCCAGAATTGCTACCCAGGTGGTGTCGGTTTAGTAAACATATACATATCAAAAGAATGAAAAAATGAATGGGCCATAAATGACCCCATGGGTGATCAGTCAAAAACAGAACCCAGTTCTGAAATGCAACGACTCTAGAACTTTCTTCTATTAGTGTTTCACGTTCCTCCGTCTTCAACTTTCTCTCTCCACTGCACTGGTTTATAAACATGATTAAATCTTACCTTGTCTTAAAAACAAAACAAATGAAAACCATCTCCTTCCGTGCATAAATTGTTGAAAGAATGAGAAACTGAATAATAAACTGGAGGGAGCGTTGGATTTCAGACAAGATGGTGGCCTAACATGGGCTGCAGCAATTTTCCTCAGATTCCAAAGTCAGTTGGTATCTCAGGAGAGATAGGAAGGTTAATGGAACTGCACCCAGCAGCTAACCTCCAAACAGGGATATCTCTGTAAGACCAAAGGAGGGTGGGTTCCAGTGTGTGGGGCACTGAGGTCTTTTCTCTTCTTCTTCCTCTTCTTCTTCTCCTTCTCCCCCTACCCTCCTCCTCCTCCTCCTTCTTCTTTGAGACGGGGTCTCATTAGGTTGCTGAGGGTCTTGCTAAAATGCTGAGGCTCAAAATGGCCTCTCTGCTGAAAGCACTGTACAGATTCAATACAATCCCCATCCAGATACTGCTGTCATTATTTACAGATATTGAAAAAGCAATTCTCAAATTCATTTGAATTAACAAGGAACACAGAATAGTCAAAACATTACTAAGCAAGAAAGATGAAACAGGTGGTTTCACAGTACCAGATATAAAATTATACTATAGAGCTATAGTAACAAAAACAGCATGGTATTGGTGTCAAAATAGGAATGAAGACCAATGGAATAGACTTGGAGACAAACCCACAAATCTTCAAACATCTGATATTTGACAAAGGGGATTAAAATGTAACATGGAGGAATTTGCCTATTCAACAAATGGTGCTGGAGAAATTGGACAGCCACTTGCAGAAAGTTGAGATTGGATCCTTGTCTATCACCTTGCACAAAAATGAAATCAAAATGGATCAAGGAACTGGGAATTAAACCAGCTACCATACAACTGCTAGAAGAAAAAGTAGGAGCAATACTCCAGCATATAGGAGTAGGCACTGACTTTCTAAACAAGATTCCCAAAGTGAAAGAATTAAAGTCAGGAATCAATGAGTGGGATGCCATTAAACTAAAAAGCTTTTGCTTAGTCAAGGAATTGGTCAAAGCTGTCAAGAGAGAACCTACATAATGAGATATAATCATGACCTGATATTCCTCTGACAGGGGATTAATATTCAAAATTTATAAAGAACTCAAAAAACTTAATATCAAAAGCACAAACAATCCAATCAATAAACGGAGCAGAGAGCTAAACAGAACTTCTCAACAGAGGAAATCAAGCAAGCCAATGAATACACGAGAAAGTGTTCTAAATCAATAGTAATCAGAGAAATGCAAATCAAAACTACACTAAGGTTTCACCTTGCTCCAGTCAGATTGTCAAAGATGAAGAATATAAATAATAACAGATGCTGGAGGGGTTGGCGGGGGGCGGATAGGAATGCTAGCACACTGTTGGTGGAACTGCAGACTGGTCCAGCTGCTCTGGAAAGCAGCGTGGAGACTCCTCAAAAAATTAGGGTTGGATCCACCATATGACCCAGCTATCCCTCTTCTGGGTATTTTTCCTGAGGAGTTAGAATCAGCACATTACAGCGACCCAGCAAAATCATTGTTCATAGCAGCTCAATTTATAAAAGTTCAATTATAGAATCAACCCAGATGCCCCTCACTGGATGAATGGATACAAACGCTCTGGTATATATCTATATCTATCTATCTATCTATCTATCTATATATATATATATACTATGGAGTTCTACTCAGCTGTTAGAAACAATGGTATTATGACTTTTGAAGGTAAATGAATGACAATGCAAGAAATTATGCTGAGCAAAATTAGCCAAACCCAGAGACTTGAGAGTCAAATGTTTTCTCTCAGTTGTGGAGGCTAGAACAAAACCCAAGCTTGGTGAAAGGCAGTCAAGCACATGTACTAGACTCACCAAAATCAAAGCAACACTTAACCCAGGGGAACCACAGATATGTAGGAGGAAGAGAGGAGAGGGTGGGAGGAAGGGGAGAGGGAGGAATCTAGCCTGGAAATCAGCAATGTAGCTTACTCTTTCCTCACCTGAGAAACCAGATAGTACTTATGCAATCATTTAATTCTGAAAATATATCTAAAAATTAAATGAAAACAAAATGCTGAGGCTCTCCTTGAACTTGTTGAGACAGGGGGAAAAGTTGGACAGTCAGTATAGGCTGAATGACAGGGGTCGCTAAGGAGGAAATTGGCCCAACAGTCATTTTTTTCTAAGAGAGCAAAGAGCATTTGATGTTACAACACCCCCATTCCAGACAGAGGCAGCTCCTCAGCTGATAGAGGTGCTCCTAGGCCCAGGACAAAAGGCTAGATCAGACCAGAGCTTCTGCGCCCAGAGCGGGAGGGAAGGCAATGGTTAATCAAAGGGGGAGAACCTTGAGATACTTTAAGAAGAATGAGCAGGCTCCCTCGCTCCAGCACTTAGTTGTGTACATGGTGCTGGGGTTTGAACCCGCGTCCTCATGCTTCCCAAGCAAGCGCAGAAACCACTGAGCCACCGCTCCAGCCCCATCTTTCTATCCTTTCTTAAGTAAACTATTTGCTCCACTTGACTCAGTGTCCCTGTTTCATTCTTCGACTCTAAGAGGACATGAACCTGATACCCACAAAAGTGGCATCAATATTGTCCTTCTTAGTGTACTTTTTCTTACACCCCAGGTGTATTGTTGCTCACCCACCTCATCATTGTGAGAGGGAAGGAAACTAGAGAAAGCCAGAGGAGGAACCATCAGAACTCCCCGCTGGGGGGGGGGGCGCATTGTACAAAAGAGAACGGCTGCAGCTCACTGGGCAAAAATTTATCTCTGGACTCAGGAGTTGCTGGAGGGAAAGGGTGTGGACAGGAGAGGCCAGGGAGTAATTGAGCCCGATAACAATAGAGACTCCATTCTGAGATGTGTCCCCTCCCAGGTCACCTGAAGTGCTGGGTGCTGGGGACTAGGCTTATGTACTGTCCCCAGGAAATCACATCCAGCCAAGGCGGCTGATGCTTCCCAAGAACATAAAAGATGAGCTTGCAGGGAAAACCTGAGATCCACGAGGGACATGAGCACTATACCAAAGGGTTCTAAGGAAAATATTCTTTACCAGAAGAACAGAACTAATGGAAAGACTGAACAGGAAATCTAAAGAATACATTCTTAGAGATACTAGGGTTATAGAATATATGAATCAGGAGCAATTAATCACACAAATAGCCGATTGGAGACATTGAGTATAAAAATGGAACTTCTATAACCAAGAGCTCAGGATGGGTTGAATAGCAGAGAAAATATAGGTGAAAGAGAAATTTCTGAGCTGACTAGCTTGCTTGAACACTATCCCCAAAAGACACGAGCAAGGACAGAGACAAACCTGAAAGGTAAACTAGCAGACATGGGAGGATAAGAGGATTGGTTCTGATCTAGGGTAGCCAGCTTCACAGATTGCCCCCAGTGATCCCTGTCCCCTGGTATTCAGCCCCTGGTGTAGTAATTGTCCCCCTTCCCAATTGAACAGTTCTCATTTGTGTAACCAATGCGATATTGAAAAACTGACAGTGTAGTTTTCATTCTAGGTAAAAAAAAGTCATTGTGGCTTTCTTCCTTCCCTCTGAGATCACTTCCAAGGGGGTAAAAGCAGCTGCCATGTTGTGAGGACCCTCAACCAACCTTACGAACAGTTCCCAGCCAAGCCAGCCCTAGATTCCTGAGCCAAAGAAACAGTGCAAGATAATAGAGGTTTAATTCCACGTCAAGCCATTAAGTGTTAGGGGAGCTTTTTAATGCAAAAATATGTAAACACCATCTGTATGCCAGGAGCCCAAAAAGACTGAACAGAATAGAGAAAGGCTTGAAAAAAAATAATGACCAAGAAAATTTCCAGAATACAAAAGAATGAGAGTGCATATGGAAAGAACTCATTGCATTCCCAACTAAGGATGCAAGTAAGAATTCACATCTAGACATATTTCAGTGGAATGTTAAAATTCTCAGAGTAAAAAGTAAAGGTCTATAAGGTTCCAGGGAGGAAAAGCTCACCAACAAAGAAATAAGGGTGAGGAGGATCTCTAACTTTGCAACTGCAACACAGATGCCAGAAATGGAAAAATATCTTCAAGGAGTAGGAGAAAAATAGCTTTTATTTAAAATGCAAGGTTTATCACATTGGAGAACAACCGCTGCTTTAAAAACTTCATATGCAACTACTATACAACTCAGCGATTCCATTCCTGGGCATTTATCCCAGAGAAACAAAAGTGCGGGTTCACACCCAAACCTGGACATGAATGTTTCTAGCAGATTTAGTCATAATAGTCCCAAACTGAAAGCAGCCTGGATGTCTTTCAATGCCTGAATGATCGAGTACACTGTAGTGTGTCCATGCCATGAACTTCCACTCAGAAGAGAAAAGAACAAACCACTGGTATCTTCAACAGCTTGGATGAATCTCCAGTTATGATGAGCGGAAAAGTCAACCCAACGATGTATATATGGTATGCTTCCATTTATACAACTGCCCGGAAATGATAATATTACAGACATGGAGAACAGTCTCATAGTTTCCAAGGGTTGGATCTGGAGAGAGAAGGTTGTGGGGGAAGATATGGCATTCTGAATAGAGAGAGTTCTCATATCCATACAGCTTCCATACTGTTTCCAGAACATTTCTGTTGATATCAGACCCCAGCCATGAAGTTGAATAATTTCTTTTTCTCTCACTCTCTCTCTCTTTCTTTTTTTCTTCTTTCTTTTTCTTTCTTTCTTTATTCTTTTTTAACCAGGGATTGAACCTAAGGATGCTAACCACTGAGCAACATCCACTGCCCTTTTGATTTTTATTTTGAGACAGGGTCTCACAATGCTGCTTAGGACCTCACTAAGTTGCTGAGGCTGGCCTCAAATTTGTAATCTTCCTGCCTCAGCCTCCCAAGTTGCTGGGATTACAGGCATATGCTACCATGCCTGGCTATGGCTTGGATCTTAAATGTCCCCAAAGGCCTGTGTGCTAAAAGCTTGGTCACCAGCCTGTGGTGCTTCTGCAAAGGTGTGTGGGGGGCGGCAGTGGAATATTTAGGAGAGAGGCCTAGTGGGAGGCAGTTAGGTCATAGTAGTCACCCCCTAGAAAAGAATAATGCAAACTTGGCCCCTGTTGCAGTCAGCTTTTGCGTTGCTGTGACTGAAAGACCCGACGTGACAAAAACGATTTTAAGGAGCAAAAGTTTATTTGGGGATTAACAGAGTCAAATGTCACAGTCCACAGAAGGCTGAGTCCCTTCCTTAGGGCTCAAGGTGAGGCTGAACATCATGATGGAAGAGTGTGGCAGAGGGAAGCAGCTCAAGGCATGATTCAAGGAAGCAGAGAGAGAGAAGAGTGAGAGAGAGACTCAACCCCCCATAAAAAATACATCCCAGAGGCACACCCCCAATGACCCACACCCTCCGGCCATACCCTACCTGCCTTTAGATGCCAGTTAATTCCTATAATGGGATCTACTCTCTGACTGAGTTAAGGCTTTTCTAACTCGATCACTTCACCTTACTACATTGTCACATGTGAGATTTTGAGGGACACCTCACATTCAAAACATAACAGCCCCTTTCTCTCACTTTCTTTTTGCTTCTTGGCTCCCATGAGGTGAACAGACCTCCTCTACCATGAACTCCTGCCACGATGTGTTGTGCCCCAAGTGACAGAAACAAGTGACCATGGACTGAGATCTCTGAAACTATGAACTGAACTAAACTTTTCCTCTTTATAACCTGATTATCTCAAGTATTTTGTCACAGTGACACAAAGTTAATTATCACACTTCCAGCAGGACTTCTGCTCCATCACCCTCCAGGGAGCCGCACGGTCAACAGGACATTACATAAGGAAGCTCCCAGGTGGGCATTTCAACATGAATAGCCAGAAAAGGGTCATCAGGCCTTTGAGGAAAGTTTCTACCAAGCTGAGGGTGAGAGCCCAGAAGGAATAGATACAATGTGGGGGGAAATGTTAAAGAAAAATAGAAAGGGTGTAATTAATAGTCTCAGAAAATGAAGAAAAGATATAACACCCCACAGATAAGGAAGACTATTTAAAATAGAATCTTTAAAGAATAGCAAAAAATGTTCTTCACAACTAACTATAGTATAGCATAAATTTCAAATTTATGAAAATATTAGAATATCAAGTTGTGAAATTCTTCCACAAAATAAACCAAAAAATTAGAAATAGAAAGTTGAATGCAAAATAGTCTCCATCGAGGAATTTAATATGTAACTAGCAGACGTTATAGAAAGAGAGGAGAGAAAACAAAGAGGAAGAACATTTCTCAGGACTGAAGGATATAATGATTACCTCAGACCAAGGGCTTAGAGGTGCTCAGCAATGTGACGAGAGGAAGACACACTCTAAGGCACACGCTGTGGACACTGAAAAGCACTGAAGACCCCGTAATCCTCTAGAGAGGAGGAACAGGGCGCATACCATTGGCCAGGATTCAAAGGCACCAACCTCTTCTTAAGACTGGAAGCTCGAAGAGGATGGTATAGTGTCTCACAGTTCTGAGGGGCAAGGATTTCTGACCTACAATTATCTACCTAACTAAATGAGAACAAAATACTGTATTGTAAGAAATCTATACTTCCAAATATTTATCTTCCATATTCCATTTTTTTTAGGAGTAAAAAGAGTAGGATTTATTTAGGAAGAAGAGCAGAGACTCTGCAAGGCGGAGGGGTTCCTGGAAGCAGGACACCCCATATTCCTTTTTTTGAGAGAGAGAGAGAATCAATTTTAATTAGTCTTTCATGTGGCTTTTGGTACTTAGTTGTGTAAGTGGTGCTGGGGTTCGAACCCAGGTCCTCCTCATGTATGCCAGGCAAGCACAGCCACTGCTCCAGCCCCTGATGTTCCTTTTAAAAGAAGCTATTAGAGGATAGGCTCCACTCAAATGGAGGAGGAAATAAAAAAAAAAGTTCTGTTTTGAGAGACAGAGGAAAGGTATTTCCAGGAAGATGGGGAAGGGCTATCTCTAGACGGATGCTGTGTATGGAGAACAGAGAGGAGCCAACCCATAGTGCCCAGGACTGTAGGGAGCTTTAGAGAATGAAATAGAAAAGGGCATCATACCAAAAGATCTTTAGTCCTATGGGTTAGTTTGAGATGAATTAATGATAGACAAGTAGAAAATTAAGTTTAAATAAAGTGACAATTATTAATGCCAAGAAATAAAAATGTACAAAATAGTAGATATCTTTCCCTTTTGTCAATATTTACACAGTAATAGCATTATAAACACTGACACTGAATATCGATTTTGAAATCTCCCCCTACCAAAGGGTGATACAACTATTTTGGGAAGATGAGGAGAGCATGCAGGGCTACAAATTTCATATTTCAAGGAGTAAGTAATATTTCAAATAGTAAAGCAAAGAAAAATCCAATGCATGGGTACTATTTAGAAAGGAGAGGTAACTTCCAGAAGAAAGAGTTCAATGAATTGAAAATGTTTACCTTTGGGTAGTAGCTATTGTGGATGGGAAGAGTTTGAACAGGGACACTGTTTTCTATTATAAGACTTGTTGTATTATTTAATTTATTTAAAGAAATTGTTCTAATATTAGTTTTATTTAAAAATAAAGTTAAACAAAATGTTATGGTGGAGATAGGTGAATGAGATCAAGGAGTGGTACATGGGGTTTCAACATCAATGTTTTGTTTCTTAGATAATTAATATAACAAGCATACAGGAGTTTGTTATATATTTAAATGCATCTCAACTATCTAAGATATGGTTATTTTTAAATAGCAACAGCAAAGTATTGCTATTCAGAGAGGGTGATTGAAGGTCAGGGTCGTGGAGTGTAAAAGATGGAACAGATCCTGAATGTGTAAGTTAGACTTGAAAAGAAGGGAAGACAGCTTTGACCATACCACGGAAAGGGGTAGGTAAGGTGGAGATACAGATGTATTTTGAATTATGGTTAGGAAAAGCTGAAGAAATTATATATTCAATGCAGGAAATGGAGTTCTTTGAAGACAGGAGAGTTATGGGAGTGTATGAGTTTTCTATCGCTGCTGTAACAAATTATCACAACCTGGAGGGTTTAAAGCAACACAAGTATTTTCTCTCACAGTTCTGGAGACCAGAATTCTGAATGCAAGTTGTTGGCATGGCCCAGACTCCCTCTGCAGGTCAGGGGGAGAACCTATTTCTTGTCTCTTTCACTTTCTGGTGGCTGCCACATTCCATGATGTTCCTTGACTTGTGGTGGTATCACTCCAAAATCCTTATCCGTCTTCACACAGCCTCCTCTGGGTGGTGGTGAATGATTTCCCTCTGCCTCTCTTTTAAGACACTTGTGATGGCATTCATGGCCCACCAAGGTAATCCAGGATCATCTCTTCACTTCAAGCTCCTTAACTTAACAACATTTTCAGAAGCACTTGTCCTAAATAAGGCAACATTCACAGGTTTCAGGGATGTGCTGTAGATATATTTTGGGGGATTATTTTTCAGCCTAACACTGAGAGTAATTGGATTTATTTTTTTTTTATCATGCAGTTTGTTTTTATGAGTAATTGGATTTAAGTAAATAGAAATTTAATGCAATTCCACAGGGAAAATTCAGTCAGAAATGGACAGGAATAGAAAAATAATTGCTGAACAACCATGAAATGGACCTGAATCAGCCAGCATGAATGTATGTGTATGTTTATATCTTCTGAACAAAGCCAGTAAGCTCAATATTGTGTCAAATGTCTCCTTATTTTCTGCAATTTCCTTATTACTTTGATTAATGAGAAAATTGAAACATTTTTATTAATAAGTGTACAAATTTTCTGTGTGTCAGGAGAAAATATATAGAGGAAGATACTTTGGGTAAATGTAAATCAAGTAAAGTCTGTGTTATGAATTCTGGCAAATAAAATTTGAGATAACAAACATACACAAATAATTATAAATTAATAAAAGGAAAAAAGATCAAGAAAAATAACAAATATGAACATATATGCATCTAACAATATAGTGTTGGATTCTATAAAGCAGGGCAGTCTAATAGAACTTTCTGCAACAAAAGAAATGTTCTATATCTGCACTGTTCAATTCAGTAACCACTAGCAATGTGTAACTGTTGAACATCTGGAGTTGGCTAGTGTGATTTAGCTTTAGTTAAATAAAATTTAAAAGGGGGCTGGAGAGGTGGTGGAATGTATGCCTGGCATGCATGAGGATCAGGTTTAATCCCCAGTACCGTATACACAACTAAGTGGAGGAAAAACAAAATCCAGATGAAAAAAATTTTTAAAAATCAACTCTCTTGGGGTTGGAGCAGTGTCTTGGCAGTTACGGCACTTACCTCGAATGTGCGAGTGCACGAGTTTGAACCCCAGCACTACATACACAACAAAGTGTCAGAGGAATGAGGGTCACATGAAAAACTAAATGAAAATCGCTTCTCTCTTTCTCTCCCTCTCACTGTTCCCTCTTTCTTTAAAAAAAACTAAAATTAACTCTTTTTTTCTTTCCCTCTTTCTCTTTAAATTTTTTTGAATGCAGTTACTGGATACTGCATTCTACATTGGACAACAGATAAAACAAGAACTATGAGAAGCAAATAAAGCAAAAATAATAGATGGAGGGAGTAATGTGCTCCTCTTGGAAATGGATTAGCTGGGTGCAGTGGTGGTACCTGTAACCCCAGCAACCCTGCAGGAGCATGGCAAGTTTCACGCCAGCCTGGGAAACTTAGTGAGATACTGTCTCAATAAAAAATAAAGATGGTTGTTCAATCACCAGTACTGGAAAAAGGGAAAAAAAAGGTGAAGAAAGTGAGAATGTGAACACTGAGTTGGGTTTCTCCACAATAACCTTTATCATTTTTGTTTTTACTTCCTGCTTTGATCCAAAAATATTGGACCGTTGACATAGTTTGATAACAAATAGACATATTCCACTCTTCACATACCTGACTTCATCCACTGTCATCATGATTCATGGTTTATCATGTTTAAGGCATCAAAAAATATTTTCCCCCTTTGCAACCTTGGGTCAATATTTGGATGTTCCATTGGATTGGAGTCAAGAAACAATAGTTCCACTCAGCACACTCTCTTCTGTGTGCCCTTGACCCTGGGCTCCTCTCCCACCAGGGCCACAACTCTCCTCCCCACGACAGCCAGCCTCTGCCCCAGGAGAAGCCTGTTCTACTACTATCTTTATTTTCTCTTCTCCTTCTCCTTTTCCAATGCACTGTGTTTTAGTCAGCTTTTCCATTGATGTGACTGAAAGACCTGACAAGAGCAATTTTAGGAGGAAAAGTTTATTTGAGGGCTCATGGTTTTGGAAGTCTTAGTCCATAGAAGGCTGGCTCCATCCCTTGGGTTTGAGGTGAGGCTGAACATCATGGCAAAAGAGTATGGTGGAGGGAAGCAGCTCAAGGCATCACTATGAAGTATACAGAGAAACTCCATGCCAGGTACAAAATATCTACCCAAAGGCACACCCCCAAGGACCCACCTCCTTCAGCCGCACCCTACCTGCCTTCAGTTAATCCCTACCAGGGAACTGACTCACTGATTGAGTTGAGGCTCTCATAACCCAGTCATTTCACCTCAGCCTTTCTGCATTGTCACACATGACATTTTGGGGGACATTTCACATTCAAACCATAAGATTCTGGTCTGTCCTCAAGACTTTGCTGAATTCTAGCAAGGCTCTCAGTGACCCTCTAATGGTTGGATCCAATGGACACTGTCCAGTGCTGATCTTAAATGAATTCTCCACAGCATTTAATAATGTTGACCAGGCCCTCCTGGAGGTCTCTTCCCTGCCATCAGAACCTTTCCTGATTCCTTCCAACTCACTGTCTACTTCTTTGTAGATTGCTCTTCTCCCTGCCGCTCAAACCCACAGTTCCCGCAGCACTTCCTCTGCAGCTGTCTTCGCTTCTTGCTCTGCTTTGCCTCCCTAAGGATTTTACTTAAATCTGATTTCAGTTGCTCCATTAGTGGCTGACTGACCAGCCTCTTTCTTAAGCTCAGGTCTGTCCACCTGGACGATCCACGGGTTCTTCAAACTCAACCTGCCCTATAGTTTTATCCAGCGTCTTCATCTCCAGCTTCCCTTCCTTGTGAATTTCTCTGCCTTGGTTTTATGACTTCCTCATCTACCCTGTCACTCAAGCGTGAAACCAGAGCTTTCTTTGACTCTCCTCTCTTTCACTTCCCATATCCATTAATTCTCTAAATCCTGAAGATTCCTTTTGCTGAGTATCTCCTGCATTCACTTCTACTCCTCTTCGTTGCTTCAGCTCATGACCTCAGCCTATCATTTGCATTTTCTTCCACCAGCCCCCTACCCACAATCTTGCTGTCCGACCCTCTTCATTTCATACTGTTTTCTTAAAAGTCAAAAGCTTGACATTCACCTGTTTACAATATTCTTCATAGTAAAGTCTGGTGGCAATTTGGTGCATAGTATTAATTTCATCTTCTTTTGGAAATAGCATGTTCATATTTGAGAGCTACTCCTTCCTGTAACATGCAGACCTTAAAGGATCATAAATCAAGACTTCCTGATCCTCCCAAACTCGACCAATTGATCAGTTTCCAAGGACCTCAGTCTTGTGTGGATTAATTCAAGCATGCAAAAATTGACCGTTTATTTGAGTAAAAGCTCTCCGGCGAGCAGTCTCATTAACCAGGCCACCAGCACTTCCCTGGTTCCTGGGGTTTTTGTTTTTTGTTTGGCTACTGGAGAGTGAACCCAGAGGTGCTTTTTACTACTGAGCTATATCCTCAGCCCTTTTTATTTTTAATTTCGAGGTAATGTTTCACTAAGTTGCCCAGGCTGTCCAGGAACTTGGGATCATCCTGCCTCAGCTTCCTGAGATTACAGGCATGCAACATTGCACCTGGCTCTGATTCCTATTCTTCTCTTTTTAATGCACTGGGAATTGAAGATAGGGATACTTTACCAATGAGCATCTTCCCCAGCTTTTTTTATTTTTTATTTTGAGACAGGGCCTTGCTAAGTTACTTGGTACCCTGCTAAGTTGCTAAGGCTGGCTTTGAACTTGTGATCCTCCTGCCTCAGCCTCTCAATCCTCTGGGATTATAGATGTGCACCACCATGCCTGACTTGATTCCTGTTCTTTTTTAAACCCTACACATGAGGTGCTTCTTCACCCCTCTCCCAATTCTGTGAATTATCAGCTATTCTAAAAAAAAATAAAATAAAGATTTTTAGGTAAAATTAGCCAAAAATGTGTTTAAGTTGCTTGCAACTTAGACTCCTGTTCCAAAATCCACACCCATTTCTAAGGCAGGCAAGCCCCCTGCAAATAGCCTCCAGCGTAGTGCCCAGTCATGTCCTCCTGCACCCCATGCCCCAGCCTCAGGAAGAGCAAGCCATACCCCAACATGCCACACCTAGAAGAGTCCTCCCTCTCCTCTTTCAAGACTCAACTTGCCCCACTTCTTTGCAGCCTCCCTGGCACATTCCACGTCTCATGGCCCCATGCACATTAGTCCATCATACCGGAACTACCTAATGTTTCTGACTCACTCCCAGCCTGGCACACAGTAGGTGCTCAATAAATTCCACTAAAGCCTCAGTTTCCTCATCTAGAAAATGGGGTAATAACATCTACTTTTATACATCAAGGTTCTTGATTATAACCTACAGAAAGCATCTCTCTCAACCTCAGTGGGAGATAAGTCTACGAGAAGGATGGAGAACTAGAGAATGTTCTGTTAGGGAGCATCAAGGGACAGGTTCAGGTGGGGAGCAGGGAGCTGGGCAGCGAGGGAAGGTTGTTTTTGGCACATGGCCATCCATCCACAGCCATGCTGGATGCCACTGTGACCTGACCTTGTGTCTGGGTGTCACTCTTCAATGTGTGTCTAGGCCCCAGTTGCGGGGGGAGGTCAACCACTGATGTGGCTTTTTAAGCTTCTGTACTGAGAGTGAGGACCAGTCCTTTTCCAACATTTCCATAATGGGGACATATTCCAATGTGCAGGGGGACAGTTCAGGTGTCCAATTGATCTCCTTCATGAAGAGATCATCACGCAGGCCATCAGGCTATTAGGAGGATTCGGTGAGATGGTGCACGGTCTGGTAATTCTGGTGCATTTCTCCTGAAGGCAGAGGGATGGAATACATGCTTGTCAGGAGGTCCAGCTGGAGCCTCAGGCTGCAACCTCCTGTTACATTCACTCAACAAACATTTATTAAGCCTTGTGGCAGGCCCTCTTCCTGGCACAGGGAATATATTGATGGGCAAAATAAACAAAACCTCTGCTGGTGGATCTATATTCTAGTGTTCACCTCTGGAGTCTCTTGTTTTAGTTAAACATGAGTTCAGATGTTTGCATAACCTGTAATGGGGCTGTAATGTATACATAGCATTAGGCTTATTTCAATATAAAAGTAGTGGCTTCCTACTAACAGGGCAGAGACACAATGGGCTGCTGGCGGCCCTGCCCTATTTGCCTGAAGAGATGGAAAACTGTTTTTATATACTTATATTTAAGCCCATTTTGGTCGACACCAAGAGTAAAGCTTAAACCAAGTTTGTGGGTGGAGAGAAGAGAAGAGAACTCCTGTGGGAAGGGGCAGAGGGTGAGGGATGATGAGGAGACCCTGAAGAGACTGGCAGGGACAAATACTCTGGAAGTCCCTTCTTCTTTCTGAGGCATCAGAAAGAACCATGTGCACTTCCTTCTTGTAAAGAGCGACCCGTGACTGGCAGCAAGACTGCCATTGGGTGGCAGCAGTTCTGGTCCAGCAGGCCCTTGGCTGTGGTGGTCATCAGGTGGCCTGGAGGATGGTGTGTGGCTGGGAGCCGGAGGGCGGGCAGCCGCAGCCAGGACAAAGGGAGCACCCTCCCTTGGCAGAGGTGCTGAGAGGTGATGATGGCTCTGGGGTTTGCAGGGCCAGATGTGGGGTGGGAAGGAGGCCCAGAGGGATCCGCCCACCCCGTGATGGGTGGTTTTGGAGGGCTTTGTTGCCTGAGGAAACTTGCCTGCCTTCCCAGGCACACAGTTGAAGGGGTTTATGAAAAACAGATGCTGGCTGGATAGGGGCGAGGGGAGGTCTGGCTCCACACCCTGAGGGGAAGGGGTTGGACTGAGTTTCCCTTCCTTCCTGCCATCCTCTCCCCTTCCAGAAGTAGACCCAGAAAAGACCAACTGGGATGAACTCCTAGCAGCCCCACCTGGCCACAGAAGAGACCCTCAAATTACAAATATGTGCTTTGTTAGCTAAAAAAGGGTCCCGGATGATTGGGGCTGAAGTGGACATTTATTGACATAACAATCATAAGGGTGTCATACAGAATGCTCACCACATGCCAGGCACTGTTCTAAATCCCTTTGTTGCTCCAGCAGTCCTATGAAGTATCCCCCCATTAGCCCCATTTTCACAGTCAGAGAGGTTAAACTTGCCCATTAACACACAGCTGGTAAGGGGCACAGCCGAGGTTTGAATCAGAGCAGTTGGGTTCAGAATCTTAAACCTTGCTTAGCATTGGCCTTGCACCTTACACCCCAGAGGCAGAGGGTAGCTGATATTTTTTCAGCACCAATTGTCTAATGAGGTGATTTGTTATGCTTATATTATTTATCTTCAAGGATATTATTATTATTGTCAGCCCCATTTTACAGACTTGAAACAGGGTCAGAGATTACATCCTGTAACTTGCTCAAGGCCAACAGTTACTCCATGACAGCGTGAACTGGAATACAAGTCAGTCTGAAAAGCTTGTCCTGTAATAGTACCTCAATAAACAGAGCCCCTTCCGTCTTCTCTGAGACCACCAGCCATCCCCTGGAGTCCTGTCTGTCCTGGTCTGGCTGCAGTGCCCCACTTGCTGCCCCTTTCTCAGTCAGACCACTTCCTGTTGGTGAGCCAGCCAGAAAAAGCCAAAGTGGAGACAGGGCTGAGCTGAGCCTCTGCGCCTTCTCCCCAGCCCGCCCGCCGGGACTTCGGGACAGGAGCCAGCGCACAGACAAGGGCTGCATGGATGGGCGGCCTGCGGCTGGCCCTGGAGGGCGGGCAGCCAGGTGCCCGCGGCCGCGGCAGAGAAGGGCCCCTCTTCTCTCCGCTCAAAGGTGGATTGAGGAAGGCTGGCTTCGTGATTTTTCCAAGAAGCTCGTCTGTGAGCCAGAGAATGGGAACATCTGTGCCCTGGGCTCCGTCCTGGACTCGGCTCAGGCCACAGTCTGGGGCTGGCGTCAGCTGGAGACAGCCCTGCTTGGAGGAGGCTCTGTCCTGCTGCAGGGCGGGTGGGGCCGCTCCTGGCCTCCGCCCTGGAGAGGGAGCCAGGCCGGGCAGGGTAGGGAGCACAGAGCCCGAGGCTTGGGCACCAGGGGCCTTCTCCGCACAGCGCTGGGACAGGTCCTGGTCACCAAGCAAGAGGGCCGGGGCCACCACTCCTAGTGCCCTAGTCCCAAGACAGTGCCCCTCCCTCTCTGTTCTTGGAGACAGACATTTGTGGGCATTCCTTGTCTGCGCCACCAGCCTACCCATCTAGGCTGCGCGGGAATTTGGACTGTCTGTTTGGTTAGTTCTCCCTGACCCTTTTCACACTTAGTGTACTTTTTATTTTTTCTAATTATTACTATTTTTTTTAAGAGAGAGGGACAGTGAGAGAGGGAGAGAGAAAGAGAGAATCAATTTTATTAGTTTTTTGTATGACTTTTGTTGCTCCTACACCTCCTTGTGCACCTGGTGCTGGGGTTTGAGCCTGCCAGGCAGGCGCCTTAACTGCTGAGTCACCATTCCAGCCCCTACTGTACTTTTTAAATAAAAAAAAAAAAAGTTAAAGGCAATGTATTTATATGGTTCAAAAATTTAAACACTATAAAATGGTATACAGGGATAACCTCTGTTCCCGGATTTCATCAACACCTTCCCTTCCCCCATCAAACCCAGCTCATACCCTGTACCACAGAGGGGCCGAATTAGCTTCAAGTACATCTTTCCAAGGTTTTTTTTTTTTATGCAAATTGATCATATATAGGGGTATTTATTTTTATTTCTCCCTTTTTATTATATATGAAATAGCATACTATGTATTGGTCTGTCATGCTTTAGGGGGGTGGTAGTGGGGGATATACCATTGGGCTACATCCCCCCAGCCTTTTTTATTTTTAGTTTGGGACAGGGTCTTGCTAAGTTGCCAAGGCTGGCCTTGAACTTGTGATTCTCCTGCCTCAGCCTCTGCAAGTTGCTAGGATTACAGGTGTGTACCACCATGATCAGCTTATGCTATGCTTTTTAAACTTACAACATGCCAGAGGCCACTTATTAGTGTTTTGAGAGTGTCTTCATATTTACTTCTGTATAATATTCCATTTTGTGACTATTCCACCATTTTTTAACTAAATTGTAAAGCCCCAGCCCTTTTATTTATTTTGTAAATGTTTTTATCTTGAAGCAGGGTCCCACTGAGGTGCTTAGGGCCTCACTAAGTTGCTGAGGATGGGCTCAAACTTGAGATCCTCCTACTTCAGCCTCCCAAGCCTCTGGAATTACTGTTTGTTTGTTTTTTTAAGAGAGATAGGGACAGTGAGAGAGAATCAATTTTATTTAGTTTTTCATGTGACTTTCGTTGCTCCAACACTTCACTGTGTATGTGGTGCTGGGGTTTGAACCCGCATTCTTGTGCATGCCACGGCAGAGCCACTGCTCCAGCCCCTACTATTTTTTTTTTAAATGAAGTCTTTCATCGAGGCTTGATTTACACTCAGTTTTTTTAGTTAAAGACAATGGACAAGGCCAGATTGCAACTTCCACCAACCATGCCAGACCTTGAAAGAACTTTACTAGAACCCCAGGGCCCTGTGAAACACAGTCTAAAACCACAATTGTAGTCCCAACTACTCATTTTATAAGTGAGAAACTGAGACTCAGATCAGGGACAAGACTGCTTTCAGGTCACAAGATTACACTGTGGCAGAACGCAAACTAGAAAACAGACCTCCTAGCCTCTGCTCACTCTACCCATATTTCAATCCCAGGAGTACCAGACCAGAGCTCTGGGGCTACTTGACTGGAATTGGAGGCAGGTGTGAGTGTGCGCCCAATCACAGAACAGCTGTGGACCCAGCCACAGACCCATCCCTGGCGTCTGTGGACCTACCCTGGCCCCAGCTGCAGACCTAGCACACCCCCAGACAAGGGACCCAGATGGGCCTCCCTCTTATTCTGGGCTTTTAGTTCTTCTGCTCCAAGCAGCAAGAACTTTGAGTTTATGAAAGAAAAGATCAACTGCCCAAACAGGATGAGAGAATTAGGGTTGCTGAGCTAGACTCTTAAGAAATGGAAAGTCAGGAATGTGTAGGAACAAGGATGTGTGGGAGACCTCAGACTTTGGAGGCACATGTAAGCAATTTGTGTTTTCATAACTGGTAAGACACCGAGGAAACACATTTTATGAAAGAGAAATGTGTTTACCACCAAGCAAAGGTGGGGGTAGAGGGAGGGTCTGTCTAATCAGAAAGAATTTAACTAATAAACAGGATCGAGCAGGCCAAGAGGAAAAGAGCAGAGAATGAAGAAAGGGAGGGATGTTTTTATCTGAAAGACAGACTCCCAAACTGGCACAGTCCAGGGAAGATGCAGGAGACAAGGTTTGGGGGGATCGGGGCGTCTGCCGTCACTAAGCCCCATCTGTAGGTGGGGAATGTGGATCACTCATCACTGAAGCAGCCTCCTTGGGGTGATGTGGCAGGTGTGTGTTGAACTGGGGTGGATATGGTGCGATGCCAGCCCAGAGGAGGCTGCTTCCGCTCCTGTCAGAAGCAGGGTGTGGCAGTGCAAATGCCACTGGCCTGCGATCCAGGAAACCTGGGCTCTACCCTGACTCTGCCACAAACAGGGCAACTCTGGACAAGTTCTGCCTCCTCCCTGGGGGTCCAGTTTCCCCTTCTCTATGACAAGAAGGCTGGACTGAGCTGCACTTTTAAACTGTGTGTGTGTGTGTGTGTGTGTGTGTGTGTGTGTGTGTGTGTGTTTTAAGAAAGAGGGGACAATGAGAGAGAGAGAGAGAGAGAGAGAGAATCAATTTTTATTTAGTTTTTCACATGGCTTTTGTTGCTCTGAGACTTCATTGTGTACGTGGTGCTGGGGTTTGAACTCCCGTACTTGTGCATGCCAGGCAAGCGCTGTAACCGCTGAGTCACTGCTCCAGCCCTTAAACTATCTTTTGAGCTGCAAAGTGAAGGACTGCACCTTGGCCTTGGGATTGTGACAGGTGACCCTTAGGCCCCGTCAGGCAGGGAGGAATGCAGCAGCTGACCTCATGAACCAAGGGAGCTTGGACAATGAGCACTTCAGGGGTGGACCATTCTGAGGCCATTCAGCAGCATTCTTTTATCAAACTACTGCGGACAGCCTGAGATGGAATTTCTCATCTTGGAAAGCGAGGCTCAGAGGTGCATTCAGTTTGAGTTAGGAAGATGTAGGCAGATTAGATTCTTGCACCTGGACTTGTGGAGTGAAATGGCCGCTTGTTTGCTAAGATTGATTTGCCATGGTACCACCTCCTGGGTGGCCTCCCTGTCTGCTCAACCTGTCCCTGCCAAGGATCTCTGATGAATGCACACTGCTTCCCTGCAGGGCAATGTGTGGGTCCTTCCCTGCCGCTGTGCTTGCCTGATTCCTCTAACCCTGGTGATAAAGGATGCTGTGATCTGAGGCTTTGCTGCTAAGAATGAGAGAGGAAACTAGTTTGTGCCCTCCTGCTGCCAGTGACCATGAAGTGCCCTGGGCTCCATGCATGCATGAGCAACAGGCATACCTTGAAGGGAAGCAACCAGATGTTGGCAGGGCCCCTTCAGGAGCCATGAGACTGGGTGGTGGGCATTCTGAGTGGGGCTCAACTACTTAGTTTCCCCAGCTGGGCCACGCCCCTAGGCTCTTGCTGAGGTGGAGGGACAGATGGGGAAGAGGGATCATCAATGTCCAGGGGCCTGGCTGAGACAGCAGTGTGTATAAGTGCTTTCAGGCCCAGTGCCAAATATCTGCCCAGCAACCTCTAGGGTAAGATGAGTCTGGGGCGATCGGGATGTGTTGATTTGGGATTAAGGGCCCAGACGATTGGGTGATGGCACAAACAATCCAGTCACTCTGTCTGGCTGTCACACTTGGCATCTTGGGGGACTTGTCTTTTCCCAACCTTTACAGCTGGGTTTAGGTCTGGCCTCAATACTTTTGGTGTGTTTATGCCATGTCATTATCTACAGAGACTGTGTAGTGTGGGCCTTATCTACAACTCCAAACCTCCAAACCTCTGAAAGCAAATAAAAATTTTAATTCATTTGGTAACACAATTCGATCTGAATTGACATGGGGCCGTGTGTTGATTTCACTTAGTCTGAATGTTCAGAAGAGCAGCTGCAGATTCCCAGTGTGTTTGATTCCAGTACTTTCAACCCTAGAGCGTTACGGAATACACAGAATATGCGCCAGGTTACCTGTCTGAAAGCTGAAGAATTATGAATTGCAAAGTCCTTCTGACCCTAGACTTTCAGAAAAGGGATGACAGATTGTATTGCTCCGCCCACCTTACAGATGAGAAATTGAAGAGAACTGAAGTGCCTTCTGCACGATTGCATGGCTAGGAAGAGTGTCACAGCCAAGGCTTTTAGTCCCTTTCCTGGACAGCCCAACACTGCCGCAAGCCTATGGGGCGGGGCAGAACCACAGCAAGACATCCTGGAGACCCAGGCCAGGCTTTTGGTTGCAGAGACCCATGGTCTTAAGGACCACCAACTTCTTCCAAAGCAACCTGGATCCCAAGCTGAATAGGGAAGTGCTACAGGGTAAGAGCAATACAGTGGCGGCCAGATGATATATGAAGTACTAACTGTTGGGAATTTTCTCCCAACTTTGCTGTAACATCTGACTCTTCCCGCTTTGGGAATGCAGACAGACCCAGACATTCTCCAAGATGGAGCATTGTGAAGGACCCACAGAGTAAAATCAGGATAATGTTGGGCTAGAACAAGTCTGGGAGGGTCTAGGAGTGGCTCTACCTGGGTGAGGATTTCCCTGGCTGGAGAGAAGGAGGGAGTTGGAAATGAACCCTGGAGCTGCACTTGGATGTGGAAGCAGAAGGCCTTTACTCGAATCCAATGTGCAGGGTGGGGACATGGAGGAATGAGAAGCCCCTTTAAGGGCAGGACATCTGGGAGGGGGCAGCCCTGAAGGTCTGCAGAGTGGAGCTGGCGGGGTGGGATTCAGCAGGAGTGGCCCTGAGTGTCAGGCTCAAGGTACAAGAAGGATGCAGGAGTGTCGCTAGCCTTCCCCATGCTGCCAGGGGGGCTGGAAGAGAACTCAAGAAAGGGAGAACCAGGGGCCTAACGGGGTTTTGTGTCGTGACACCGGGACACTGTGATGAGGGAAGTGGGGAACATTCTATCAGAGAATGGCCCAGGCCACTTGGCCAAGGTGTCTCTGCTGCCAGGGGTGCTAATGTCTTCCACGGGGTCCTCCTGAAGGGGTCCTGGCAATGGGGACTCTTATCCCCACCTCTCTGGCCCTGCTCTCTCCTCAGGAAGAGCTGCCCTGTTTCAAAGGAACTCTTGGCTGAAAGGCGACTGCCACAGATCTTAGGAGCCAGCATCCTGAGCAAACAGCCAGCTTCCTGTCATTAGGGGCTTCATCACTTTCGCTAATAATAACCCCTGGGTGAAAACTGCAGCTGGAAAGAGAGACACAGAGCAAGTCCCCAAAGCCCGAGACTCCCAGAGCTCCTTCAGCACCCTGCAGCCAGGCAGCTCTCAGCACTCATGGGAGCTGCCACCCCTCTGACCAAGAGATCTCAAATCATTAACCTAATACACAGCCTACAATCTAAGCTCTTAAATCACAGCACTTATAGCCACATATGTTTTGGGGGTGTCTGCAGATTTTTCCCCATTTTAGAAATTGGAGATTCTGTTATGGATGCTTTTCTGCATCTTGGTTTTCTTGGGCCCTTACGGATGCACCACGTCCACTTCAGTTGTCTCTAATTCTCTCCAATTCCCTTCACTTGTTCCCATTCCCTGCCTGGCTCTGTGGGCATCAGGACCAATCACCCTTCTCTAGATTTGTGTTTTCCACTCCATGAGTTTCAGACCATAGGGTACCATTGCATTGTGACAAGGGACCTTGCATCCATGTGACCACTATGCATTAGAGTCAGGGTTGGCAAATTGTTCTGTAAACTATTTAAAAATATATTAGACTGTATGTTTTACTTATGGAAGTTCATCTTGGTCTCCTCAAGGTCCTGCAATAAGTCACCACAAACTTGGTGGCTTAAAACAACAGAAATTGATCCTCTCACAGTTCTAGAGACAGGAAATCTGGCCTCAAGGTGTTATGACTTGGACGAAAGCAGTCCCCCAAAAGTTCACATGTGACAATGTGAAAGCTGGGGTGAAATGATTGGGTTATAAAGAGCCTTAACCAGGGCTGGAACAGCGGCTCAGCGTTTACAGCAGTTTGTTGGGCATGTGCGAGTACACGGGTTCAAACCCCAGTACCACGTACACAACTAAGTGTCAGAGCAATGAAAGCCATGTGAAAAACTCAATAAAAATTGATTCTCTTTCTCTCGTTCACTGTCCTTCTCTCTTAAAAAAAAAAAAAAAAAAGAGCCTTAACCCAATCAATAAGTTAATGGCCTGATAGGGATTTACTGGTAACTGTATGCTGGTAAGGTGTGGCTGGAGGAGGTGGGGAGTGTGCCTTTGGGCCACATATATTTTTATTTCTTGTGTGGAGTTTCTCTCTGCTCCCTGGAGCCATACCTTCCACCATGATGTTCAGACTCACTTTGAGCCCCAAGGAATGGAGCTGGCTTTCCAAGGAGTAAGATCTCTGAAACCGAGAGCCCTTAAATAAACTCTTCCTCCTGAAATTGTTCTTGTCAGGTCTTTTAGTCACAGCAACAAAAAAGCTGACTAAAACAGAAATTGGTACCAGGAGTGGGGTCATTTCTGTGACTAACCTGACCATGTGGTTTAGAAGCTTTCGCGGGTTTTGGAATTTGTGGAAGGAATTTTGAGATGTTTAGCAGTACAAGCTGGAAATGTTTGAAATTGTTGTAAGTGGAGTTTAATGGGCAGTTTTGGTGGAAGTTCAGAAGACCAGATTGCAAGGTGAAGACAAGACAAGGCTCAAGAGGTTTCAGAGGAGGATTTTATTAGAATTTGGACTAGAGGTCATTCTTACTATGCTGGCTAAGAAATTGTCTGCATTTTGCCCATGTCCAGAGACTTTCTCTGAGCCTGATTTTTTTTTCTTTAGAAAGAAGGACTGTGAGAGAGAGAGAGAGAGACAGAGAGAATCAATTTTTATTGAGTTTTTCACATGGCTTTCATTGGTCTGACACTTAGTTGTGTACGTGGGTGCTGGGGTTTGAAACCATGTACTTGGGTATGCCAGGCAAGCGCCGTAACCACCGAGCCACCACTCCAGCCCCTGTGAGCCTGATTTTAAAGGTGATTGACTTCTTAATCTGGCAGAAGAAATTTCTTGACAGCACAGCATTAAGGTGGTGGCCTGAACATGGAGCACTGAGGGCTTTAGACATATGTATTGTAATATTCAGAAGCAGAAAGCAGAGTGGAAAGATATGAAAAACTTGGACTTGAAAGGTGGGAGTAAACCCAGGGATAAGAAACTTGCAGTTGCTACACCACTAAGGAAGTGCTAAATAAAGACTTTGCCTAGAGATAACAAGAAAGATAGATCGATGGCATCTTAGGAATTGGCAAGAACCACATCTATCCCAGGCTCAAGGGAATAAAAATACCTTTGAACTGGGACCAGGGGGGCACCCTGCTTGCACAGGGGGATCTAGGAAGTTGTTTCAACATGCTAAAGAAACCCAGGCATCAGAGGCTGCTGCAGTCATGGTCCCCAGAGGCCTGGCCACTGCTTGCGATGGTGGCAGACCTTGGCAGCAGCCACGTGGTAAAGGTTCTGCCGGATTTCAGGATGCAGGAGTTAGGGTTCATGGAAGCTTCCACTGAGATTTCAAAGGATGGCCTGGGAGGCCAGGTGAAGTACAGTAGGGTTGGAATCGCTGTGGGGAGCCCCTAATAGGATGACGCATAGAGGTTAAGGAGGAAGCCGACGTTGTACTGGAGACCCCCAAGATTAAGAAAAGCCAATACTGTGAACCTCTGCTGAAGAAAGCTACAGGAATTGAACATATACAAGCTGACAGAGTTCGTGTGGACTACAACCAGCAAAGCCATAGGGGTGGAGCTGCACAGGTCCTTTGGACAGAACTTCGCAGTGCCGTGGGCTCCAGATGTCACACACAAAATTACAGGACTTGTCTGCCCATCTGGATTTCAGACTTGCTTTGGTCCCATCCATTTCTAAGCACCTATTTTTCTAAATGGAAATGTATACTTTGTACCTTTATATATTGGCTACATGTGACTTGATTTGGTTTTTGACAATGTTTAGAGTTTGCCTTGAGTCTCAAAGGAGACTTTGGAGTTAGACTTTCAGGCAATCTTTTTTTTTTTTTTTTTTTAAAGAAAGAGGGAGAGAGAGAGGGAGAGGGAGAGAGAGAATCAACTTTATTTAGCTTTTCATGTGGCTTTTGTTGCTCGGACACTTCGTTGTGTACGTGGTGCTGGGGTTTGAATCCGCGTACACACGCATGCCAGGCAAGCGCCATAACCACTGAGACACCGCTCCAGCCCCTCAGACAATCTTGAAACTGTTGACTGTGGGGACTCTTGAAAATGGACTAAACAGATTTTGCTTTGTGAGATTGTCATGAGCTTTTGGGGGCCAGGAGTGGAATGTAATGGTTTGGATGAAAGCTGTCTTCTGAGACTTGTGTGTGACCATGTGAAGGCTGAGGTGAAGTGATTGGGTTATGAGAGCCTTGACCCGGTAGGGAGTTAATCCCCTGATGGGTAACCATAGGCTGGTAGGGTGTGGCTGGGGGAGGTGGGTCACTGGGAGCATGCCTCTGGGGTATATATTTTGTAAATGGCCTGGAGTCTCTCTGCTGCCTGGAGCCAGGCCTTCCACCATGATGCTCGGCCTCACCTCAAGCACTGAGGAATGGAGCCGCCCTTCTGTGGACTGAGACTCTGAAACCGTGAGCCCCCAAACAAACTCTTCCTCCTAAGAATGTTCTTGTCAGGTCTTTCAGTCACAGCAATGAAAAAGCAGACTAAAACACAAGACTCTGGCCAGCCGCAATGCCTCCAAAGGCTCCAGGGGAGGCTTTCTCTGCCTCCTGCAGCCGCAGGTGGCTCCTGGATTGGCAGCTACATCCCTCCAGTCTCCGCCACCATCTTCACAGGGCTTGTTTCTCTCTGTTGCAAAGACCCTGTTTCCACACGAGGTCACCTTCTGAGCTTCCCAATGGTGGTACATTTGAGGGGACGCTAGCCAACCTCTGCATTTCTTTTTCAGATCTTCCCGCCCTTCTCCCACACATCCTAAGAGTGCAGTGGCGCCGTGTGTAGTGCATTTCACAGATTGCTGTTTCCATCCTTGTCCCAACCTTCCCTCACAGTTGGGATCGCTTCCTCATGTATTTTGTCACTCTTTGAACTGTCTCCTCTTCTCTGAGAGAATCCCTTCCTGCCCAGGGGTTTTGGAGCATCCGTCCGGATTAAATTTGCACTCACGCCTGCTACAGGGCTCTCCAGGACAGAACACTAGTTCAGGGCACTGATTTTGTTCATTTCTCAGGTTGGGAGATGCTGGACCTCGGGGGTCATGTACATTTGGGCCCAACCCTAATGCAAAAGACAGACCTTGGGTTTTGATCTCTCCTTGTGGGATTTTTTTTCCATCCAAAGCTTGTGTGGAGACATAGCTGCAGCCCTGTCATTTCCTATTGCCAGCGAAAGTGGTTTTCCTCCATTTAGTCTTGCTTTGAGGCCGCAGACACATGTGCTCCTGCCTTTACATAAGTGTTGTGTCTTCAGCTCTTTGTCTCATGTCCTCAAAACCACAAAGACCCAGAGCTGCAGTATGCCATGCCCAGTTCTCCCTTCTACCTACCTCCATGTGTCCCATCCAAGCAGCTGCAACATCCATTCTGCCATTTATGACCCATGAAATCCTGGAGCAAATCATTTCATCTGAAAACTCTAAACCATTTTTTTGCTTCATTAGCCCTAATTTTTTCCTCTAATACTTAACTCAGTAACCTCCTCCAGAAGCCATCCTGGATTTCACCAGCTCCACCTCCCACTGCCCCAGACTGACATTTCTGAATCTTGGCCCTGCTGTGAGGCATCATGGCATGGGTAGGACATCCCAAGCTCCATAGGTTCCCCTGAGCACCCCAAGTGAGGGAGCTATGGCAAGAGAAACAGGACGCAGCTTGGAGGGCCTGAGAATCAGGGAAGAAGATTAACTTTAGCTGTCGGGATGATGCTTCACTGAAGTTATTGAAGGAGCAGTCATTCCATCAGATGTCCACTGTCCTGGCTACTGGGAGGAAGATGGAAGAAGAGGCCACCCAAGAAGCTGGGCAGCCGTTTCAGAGGCTAGTTTCATAATCCAGCAGTGTGATCATGGGCCTCAGGCAAGGGCAGCTTGGGGATGGGGTGCAGGGGAGGATTAATGAAGCATTTAGGGAGCAAACATTTAATAAGTCTTGATGCTATCAAGGGGCCAGGCAAGCCAGACATTTGGAGCTCCCAAGAGCAGAAATTACCTCACTTCTCTCTCTCTCTGAATCCCTTAACCATCTTTGGATCCCCTCTGAATGCTCCTGGCTCCACCATCTTCAGAGAAGCAAAACACTGAGTGCTTTGGGTAAGAAGTCTAAGAAAGACAGATATGGGCCAAGTTCAGAGCCATGAACGTGGCTCCTGCCTTCTGCAGTCTACTTGAGGAGCCTCTCCAAATAACTGCATTCATCCTTCCCTTACCTGTGCTTGGCTTGTGTGTCTCAAGATGGTTTGAATTTTTTTCAAAAAATTAAAATTCTCAACAGGTTAGCCAATCCCAATGAATGGCCACATAGTCAAAGGTGACAAGGGCCTCTTTCACATGTCCCGGCAGCACTGAGCTGGCCAGGCAGCTGGAGGGAGCACATCATGAATCAGCCTATGTTAGAAAGTTAGTCACTCAAAGCCTTGCTCTTCCCCTGGAAGTCTGATTGAACAGCCACAGCAGCATTGGTGATAGGTGACAGGGGTGTCTATATCATCTTAGGTGACACGGAGTGCCCACTCCACCAAGCTGTGATTTCTGGCGGAAGGCGTTCATCCAACCAAAATGTACTGTGTCCAGTGCCAGGGTCTGTTCTAAATCAGAGGCCCAGTGGTGACTGCAGAGGACACTGGAGTCTAGAGAAGGAGCTAGCAAGGTGCATGGTGCACGCCTGAGATCCCAGTCCCTCGGGAGGCTGAGGCAGGAGGATGACTAGTTTAAGGCCAGCCTGGGCAGTGACACCCTGTCTCAAAATAAAAAAATAAGGGCTGGGATGTGTGGGGATGCAGATTCGACCCCCAGTACCAAGCACACAACGAAGTGTTGGAGTAATGAAAGTCACATGAAAATCTGAATAAAATTGATTCTCTCTTCTCTCTCCCTCTCTCCCCCTCTCTCTCTTAAAAAAAAAATAGAAAGAAAGAAACAAAAACTGATAGAAGCTATAGCTCAGTGGTACAGCACCCTGAGCTTCAATCCCTACTACTAGTGGGGGGTAGCTCAGGGGGCAAAGAAGAAAAGGAAAAACAGAAACCTTCTTGACTTATTTTTTCCTTTTTGGGGTACCAGGGATTGAGCTCAGGCCCTCACTCATGCCTAGTTCACCTTCTGATCTCCCAAAAGTACGTGGGTACAAAACCCCTTTATATTGTAAGGCCTGTTACTGTCCTGAAGTTTGCAAGACGAAGAACAGAGTTTCTCAAACTACCTGTTTTCCATCTGTCATAAACCAAGATTTTTTTGCAATAAAAATGACTTACGAGAAAAATGAAAGGCAGGAGCTGGGAGTGGTGGTACACTCCTGAAATCCCAGAGACTCAGGAGCCTGAGGCAGGAAGATCACAAGTTCAAATCCAGCCTCAGCAACTTAGCAAGGACCTAAGCAACTTAGCAACAGCCTGTCTCAAAATTAAAAAAAAAAAAAAAAGGGCTGGGGTGGTGGCTCAGCAATTATGGCTCTTGCCTGGCATGTGTGAGTACGCGAGTTCAAACCCCAGCACCACGTACACAGCAAAGTCTTGGAACAGCGAAAGCCACATGGAAAACTAGATAAAATTGATTCTCTCTTTCTCTCTTTCACTCTCTCTCTCTCTCTCTCTCTTTTTTTTCAGGGCTGAGGACTGAGCTCAGAGCCTTGCGTGTGCTAGGCAAGCGCTCTACATCTGAGCTAAATCCCCAGCCCCTGTCCCTCTCTCTTTAAAAAATAAAGGGGGTGGGGCTGAGGATGTGACTCAGTAGTAAAATATCCCTGGGTTCAAGCCTTAGTACCAAAAGAATGAAAGACACAAAATACAAATCTGGGTTTTACTATTATATTCAATGAACATAAAAATTACATTTCAAAAATATAACTAGAGCAAATATAGCATAGGAACAAAGAAAATAATTATATAACCATACATATTGCCAGTTGAAAGAATGTGTTAGGGTAATTACCAGAGTGGTTTGCTATAGCAGTTATATCCATAATCATAATGAAACAATGGGACCCACATATAAAGTCAATTGATTATCAACAAAGTTGCCAATGCAATCCATTGAGGAAAGAGAAGTCTTTTCATTAAAAGTGGGAGGAATATCTGAATAACCATATAGCCAGAAATAAACCTTGACCTTTATCCCAGGCCACATACACAAATCAGCTTGAGATGGATCATAGGCGAAATGCAACTGTCAAAACCATCAAGCTCCTAGAAGAAATACAGGCGAATATATTCATGATTCGAGAGTAGGTGGAGGACATGGAAGGCAATGATCACAAGAAAAAAAATTGATGAATTACATTTGTTAAAATTAAAAGCCTCTTCTCATAAAAATACTTTTCAGAAAATAGACAAGTCACAGACTGGAGAAAATAATCTGTAAAATATACAGATTATATTTGCTTACCCAGAATCTGGGCTCACACTCAGCTCACCCTTGTGCTGCCAGTATGGAGATCTCTAAATATGCAGGAGTCTCTGGGGCCACTGTCTTGAGCCCGAGAAATGCAATTTCACACCCATCATCATGGTCCTCTTTCCCTTATGTGACTCAAGTGGTTTGGAGTACCCAACCAAGTGACCTAATGGAAGGTGACCATTGAAACCTTTGGGGAAAATAGATTGTGGCTATATGTCATATTATTTTGAATTTTCCAGAGAGTTGACTGTAGTCTGGAATGTGCATTGCAAAGAGGTGGGGAATTCCTTCCTAAAGCAGGGGCAGGGAGAAGGGAGAAACGTCCACATCAGACACAGAGAGGGAGATATCAAGAATCAGGCAGGGGTTGGGTGCAGTGGTGCACACCTGTAATCACAGTGATTCCAGAGGCTGAAGCAGGAGGATCACAAGTTCAAGGCCATTCTCAGCCACTTAGCCAGGCCTTCAGCAACTCAGTGAGACCCCGTCTCAATTTAAAACATTAAAAGGTCTGGGATGTAGCTCAGTGGTAAGGTTTCCCTGGGTTCAATCTCAGTGATGCAATTTCTGAAAAACCATTTGGGATGTAGTGGAAAGTTTTCATTGAGCTCCATTCAGGAAAGTCACAAGCAAAAGCAGGAGCCTCTCTCTGTAGCTTCTCATATCAGAAAGTGGCAGATACACAATCAGGTGTATTGAGCTCCCAGACACTTTGACTATAACCAGGTCATGTATCTGTCATAAGTACAACCTGAGAAACAGGAAAGACCCATTGTAACTTCAGGGTGAATGACGGAGGAGATGAGGGGTCACAGCCTCCATAGGAGATTATCCTCTGGGTTTCTACTCTAGCAATAGAGGCAGTGGCCTTGGCCTCACTTGACAGACACAGATGGCACATAAGGAGCTTGGCATGGATGTAATCATTTAGTATGCGCCATCTCATTTACCAGCATAAGGGCCCCAGAAGGGAGGGACTACATTCTCCCCATTTTACAAACGAGAAAATGGAAAGTCCAGAGAAGATTAGTCACCTACCCAAAGTCACACAGCTAGTAAATGGGGGAATGGTCTTCAAAGAGGAATAGCAAAGCCAGAGAGCCGTGACAGTCCCACCACAACCAAGTGCCAGAGTGAGTGCCCCACCTAAGAAGGATATTGAAACACCCAACTTTTCCAGAGTAGGTGGAGAGCCCAGAAACCACCCCCTGTCCTTGAGCAACCCTTGAGAAACTGGAAAATAAAACATTCCAAGAGGGCATGATCTGCAGGTAGATGAAGATAGAGAGTAAGCAAAGTATTCTGTGTTTCTCAAAAGGGTAACAGTAGGGTAGAGGACACCAGAAGTGTAGCAGCTACCTACTA
>PVKS010001684.1:83241-135122 GCA_004027875.1 Aplodontia rufa
GGGTCAAAAATCAGGATGCCTCTGCTTCTGCATCTTTCACGAGACTAATCAAGGTATTATCTGGTGGTGTGGTCATCTAAAGGCATGGTCAGTCTTCTGTAACCCAATCTCAGAAGTGACGCCCCATCCCTTGGGCACATTCTATCTGTTAGAAGCAGTTACTGGACCATATCCAAGGTGATGGGAGTCACATTACCAGGAACATACAGGAAGGACTTCCTTAAGAAAAATGGAGTCCAGTAAGAGAGGGATAAGTGACATGTAGTTTTCAAGTATGGGCTCTGGGGTCTGCCATGCCCATGTTCCAATTCTGACTGTGGGATCTGGGGCTATACTTAACTTCTCTGAGCCTCAGTCTCATTACTTATAAAATAGGATGCTTATAATAGCACCTCTGTGATTGAAGGATTGTCATGACAATTAAATGAGGTCTTGTGCCTGAAAACTTATACGGTGCCAGCTGCTAAACGCTCATTGTCATCATCACCACCATTATTGTTTTTTTTCATAAGGGAACCATCGTTTCTATTAGTAAGCATCCTGTCTGTTCAGGTGCCTAAACCAAGAAAGGGTCTTACGTTGGGTAAGAGTTGCAGGATGCTACAAATGGCCTTAGTGTTTGGGGACACTCTTGCTTTGCATCAAATTTCACTGGGCTGAGCTGGCGACTGGCTGCTTGTGGGATCCCTCAGTATTTGCTCCACCTGAATTGATTTCGTGATTGCTAGCTAATAACTCACCACCTTCATTTGAAGACACAGGCTGAGTTCTGCCCTTATCTTTTTCACTGGGATTAAGATGTTGTGGGATTCTTGCACAGAGAGACAGGACATCAAGGCTTTTATCCAGGAAGCATGTGTATTTGCGCTGGCACTGGCCCAGCAGACTAATATCCAAAGGCTGAGCCCTGAAAGCAGCACGGTGCTGTCTTATACACTCTGTCTGTTCTCCTCTACATGCTGGCCCCTTTGTCTCCCCTATGTTGTAACATAATGCTAACATACATTCTGATTGGGTACCAAATTATAGACTCGCAACAGAGCAGCGACTGAGTTACACATTCCCACTGATTGCCTTCCCCTTTGTCCTGGGTGAGGGGTTCCTCCTACAAGGGGACTTGCACAAGGGCACAAAGCCACTTAATGATAGAGCTAGTTCTAGAACCTGGCCTCCAGGATCCAGTTGTTGCTACTTTTGCACTTCTGGAAAAGAACTTCCCCCCTTCTCCAGGGAGCTGACTTCCTGGTCGTGTTGGGAAGAGGTACCTGGGTAAGTCATGGCTACAGCAGCAACGACAGTCAAACCCTACATGCGAAGACAACGCACACAGCCCCTCTGCAGATACTGTGGGATCTTGCGAGCAATCAGCATCCAGTTCAGACTAGTGGGAGCACCCCCAAATAATGACACTGTAGTCTCTTTAGATGCACCAAGATCTGAATGGGTAATAAGATGGGTCAGGCATTTGCATGGTAGAAGCTGTATGCCTTAGAAAAGATCTCGTGGAAAGCTTCTACGGCTCTGAAATACTCCAAGCTTTCGAGCCCATGGACATGTCCCTCAACTGTGAATTGCCTCCTCCATTGCCTTGCCTTATAGCCCAACTTTTTGTTCCTTGCTTCACCGTGAAGTGCCCCAGAACCCCACGCACCCATGGGATAGCCTTTGCAGACATGGTAGAGCCAGCCTGGCCTCTGGGACAAAGTGTGGTATAAAGGACTCATGCCAGAGTTATTACTCAAACAAACCACCAATCTGAGGGCTGGAATAGCAGCAATTATTTAAGTATTCTTGGAAACCCTGAAATTTTCTTTCTCCTACTTAGTCTGTACTAACTTTTTCCTCTGGGCTTCTGAACAGACCTGCAATTGTCAGCACAGACCCCTTCATTTCCTCCTCCCTGCCCCCAACACACACCACAGGCGCACAGAGCAGAAACCTATGAGGCAGGGTCTTCTGTGAGTTTATGGAGAGTCCATGATCACAGGGAATTTGAGCCTTCCTCTGTGACATCTATTCCTTGCGGTAGATTTTCTGTTTCCCTGCAAGATGCAGCAGGTGGAGGAGCCAATGGTGGTGGAGAGGGTGGGTTTGGGGTAAGTGGCAGGAGAGAAGGTTCTTCTTCAAACTGCTCAAGCCCCTGGAAAAGAGGCAACAGATGTGGCTAGATACAGTTGCTTTGCCCACTGTGGATCCAAACAGGACGCCTTTGGTCCCCACAGCCAGTAGGCGGCGCCTTGTGTTTGGACTTAACGCGATGGAGAGACGCTCCCATCTCCTGGGCTCATCACGGAGGCGCCTCTCCTGTAGTGGCCCCTGGTGACCGTGGTTGCCACCTAGAACCAGCTGCTCCAGAAGACGGAGCCCCTTTTCTCCCTCCGACGCTGCCGACTAAGCGAGGGAGGGCTTGTCTGAGGACGGTCGTCCTCTCAGGCGCCTGTTACCTGGGGTCTCCGGTGACATCACTCCCTCCGCCTTGCTCACCCCTTCCCCAGTCATGGAACCCATTGCTCCACAGCTAATTGAAACAAGACGTGGACTTTCATGTTCAAGTAGCCTTCAGCGGGGAGGCCAGGGCTGTTTCTGGAAAATGTTAACACTTTCCTGTTGCATGCCAAGCCCTCTTGGAACTGAGCTTCAAACGAAACCTCATCTGTAAAATGAGAGCACTTCTGTCTCCGACAACTCATGGCACTGGGAAAAGAAAACCCAATTGAACCCTGGCTGGGGGAGCCGAGGGCCACTTCTGGTTCACAGTGATGTTGTCACAAATACAGTGGCTGAATCAGTTTTTATTTTAAGACTCACAGCTGATACATTACTTTCTATTTTATGGGCCACACTCTCAGTTTAATTCCAAGAAAATCACTCAATCAGAGGCTCCACTGACGTCATCAACCACCAGATAGGAGGCCCCAGCCCAGCAAGCCCAGGCTCAGGGGCTGTTGGAAGACTTGGCCCCAGGTGGAAGGGGATTGTTATGCTTGGGGTCCTTGGTTGCCAGGGAGACCATGTTTCTCCCTCTCCATCCACCTTCAGGAGTTGGACTTTGGAGGACTCCCACCTACCTGTTCCCAGACTTGAATTTAGGGTGTCCAATCTTGAGTCAGGCAAATTCATGGGTCCTGGAGAGATCTTAAAGGCAGAAAAAGCTCTATTTTCTGGAAAGCCAGACAAAAAATTTTGGGAATTTGGCCTTCATTGCCATATATGTTTTTATTTTTGTTTCTTTTTAAAGAGAGAGAGAGAGAGAGAGAATCAATTTTCTTTTTAGTTTTTCATGTGGCTTTCACTGCTCTGACACTTCCTTGTGTATGTGATGCTGGAGTTTGAACCAGAGTCCTCATGCATGCCAGGCAAGCTCCATAACCACTGAGCCACTGCTCCAGGGCCCCACTACTCCAGCCCCACTGCCATATACTTTTTTTTTTTTTTAAAGAGAGAAGGACAGTGAGAGAGAGAAGGAGAGACAGAGAGAATAAATTTTTACTGAGTTTTTCACATGGCCTTCCTTGCTCTGGCACTTAGTTGTGTACCTGGGTGCTGGGTTTGAACCCGTGTACTTGTGCATGTTGGGCAAGCGCTACAACTGCCGAGTCACCACTCCAGCCCCCACTGCCATTATACTTTTGATTTGAATGTTTATTATTTGTTTGTTTTATTTCTTATAAATTTTTTTACATTTGAATACAGTCTTTCTGAGACCTCCAAAGCTTTTCATTAGAAAAAGAAAAAAAAAATCTCTTTTTTAAGACAGAGAGGAGAGCTTATAGTCATTTCAGCTGGGAGGCCAAAACCACGGACTAGAAAAATGTGTTTAGAGGAGACCAGCCAGAAATTAGACGAACCTCAGTGAAGACCAGCAGGCAGTTTCTAAATCGACAAAGAAAGGCTCTTTTCCTTTTTTTTTTTTTTTTTTTAAGGAGAGAGACAGAGAAAGAGAGAATCAGTTTTATTTAGTTTTCCATGTGGCTTTCGTTGCTCTGAGACTGTTGTGTACGTGGTGCTGGGGTTTGAACTCCTGTACTCACGCATGCCGCCTGGCATGCGCTGTAACTGCTGCGCTCCAGCCCAGCACTTTCCCTTTTTATCTATCAGTGTGCTCAGTTATTTAGTGTTCTGGAATCTTCATGTTGCAAGAGACCTGAGAGACCCCCTAGTCTAAGCATCCAGCCTAATGCACCCAACCCTGGGGGTGGTCATCCTTTCCTACTTCCTTGGGCAGCTGATTCTGTGTTCGTGTAACTCAGTTGGAAAACAATCTTAAATTCTTAGACTGAGCTGAAATTAGTCTCTCTATAACTTACATCCACCAGTGGCAGGTCTATTCTCAGGAGGCCCATGCAGGGAAAACAAATTCTAGACCAAGTTAGCTTGGATAACATCCTTTGTTACAACCCTTTTAAATATTCAGAGGCAGCCATCACGTCTCTCTCCACCAGCCAATAATACCCTGGATTCTCATAACTGCTCTTCCTTGATGATGTTTCCAGACCCTTCACCATCCTGGCCACTGGCCCCAGTGCATTTTCCAAATTGTCAGCTTCTATCTTACGCTGTGGCAGGGCCCCAGACTTGATATTTCTTAGTGCTGTGTTCATAGGATGACAGATGTAAGGACAAGCCCCAACCCAGAGCTGCAAAGCCACATGCAGATGTCACACCAGAAACTGGCCACAGGGACACATCCTGTTCTGTCATTGGTGTAATCTTCAAATAGTTGACAACCACTGTGGCATGTTGTCTGCCATGAAAACTATATGCTACATCTCCTTTAAGTGTGTCTCTAGAAAGTCAGAGTACAATTGGAAAGCATTTCTTTTTCATTCAATGAATGCTTTACATTTGAGTACAGTATTAATCTTCTAAAATCATCTCACTGATCATAGAGGAGAGATGGTGGAGAAATGATAATAAATGGCCCAGGCTTTCCCATCAAGGATATCATGTAGAATAATCTACAAAAGCCTAACTGGCCCAGGTATGCGGGTTCTAAGCAACTTTGGAAGAATTCTGCTTGTAATTTAAAAAGCATAGCTATGGATGATTTGAGGTGAGAAGAAACTTAGGGAAGTTTGACTTTGGATCCCTTGGTTTATAGATGGGCAAACTGCCTCCAAAGTTTGCACTCATTCACCCAGTCATTCATCTCTCCAACCCCTCAGCATGTATACTTATCGAACAGCTACTATCTGCAAGGTAATGCTTAGAGGGAGCCAGAAGTGACCAGCAATGTACAATAAGGGGTGGAAAGACCTTGTTGATGTATGGATGAAGATCTCTGGTTGAATCATCTAGCTAAGATAATTCAGTTAGTTAGCATTGGATCCAGAGCCACAAACCAGATGTACAGGGCTCTTTCCAAAGCACTGCACTAGCAATAGTTAAGAGACCAGATGGTATGTGTCAGAGCACATGTCCCATTTCAGGGACCCCATCCTGACAGAATCCTTTTAAGACATTTCAGGTGACACAGCTTTTGCTGAGGAGAATGCAAACAGTATAGAATTGATGTTTCACCACTGGGAAGCACAATGTATAAGCAAGAGGCAAAACCCCTTGCTGTTTGTCTTCCCTCCTGGACCCTTCAGTCAGGACTACCCTTTACCCACAGTCTACCAAATGCTCTCTTGGGATTCACCAGAGAGCAATCTAATTTGCTTTCTTCAGCTTTATGGCTATTTGTGTCCCATAATGATCCCCTGAAGTAGAGAGAAGAATGATTTTTAGTAGACACGGGGACCAGGAATATATATTTAAGTAGGAATGGGCAGGGCGATAGGAGTCCAGTAATAGGTACAAAAATATCACCAGATAGGAAGAATAAGTTCTAGTTTCTACAGCATAACATGGTGACTATGGTTCACAGTGACTTATTGCGTATTTTGTGAAAAACTAGAAGAGAGGGGTTTAAAGATTCCCAACACAAAGAAATGATAAATGTATAAGGAGATAAAAATACAAATTATCCTGATTTGATCTTTGTGAATTGCATACACGTATGGAATTACCACATTGTAGTCCATAAATATGTACAATTATTATGTGTCAATGAAAAGGAAAAGATAAAAAAGAAGTGTACTCCTCTCTTGGTTCCTAGGAAGCTACACACTGCTCTCTCAACCTCTCTCCATCAACTCCGTCCTCTCAGCTCCTTCGCCATGAACATCCTTAAGGACCTTAAAGATCTGCTCTCGGTCCTCCTCTCTCACTTTGGTGGCTCTCATTTGGGGGTAACCCATTCACAGCACTTCCATTATCATTGCTATGTATGAAATATCTAAATCTACATCCCCACCTGGACAAGAGTCCCCCTCTCAAGCTCCAGCTGCAAGCCAGATGTTTTTGCTTGTCTCTCCTTCCACACTACTTCAAACCCTACAGGTCTCAGGCCCAGTCATCCTTGCCTGAGCCCCACTCTCCTCCAAGCCAAAGCTCCATCTCCTATACACAACCCCAACTGTCAGCCTTCCCTTTCAGACTCTCATGGTGGCCATCAGGCAAAAAAAAGAGATAAAGTTTAGTTTCCCTCCTTATGTATAAAAGTCATATAAACCATGCCCAGCCTGGGGATCTGGCCTCTCACAGACTTCCCTTGCCCCTCATCGACTTTCCTTTCACCAATAGGTACAAGATCTTGATGAAGAGCAAATGCTGGGTCATTCAGGCACACAGAGATGCCTCCCTATAGGGACCTTGCTGAGGAGCAAATGGCACTCCTATTCCTCTGCAAGGGCAGCCTCTCCTGTGGTACATTGAACTATAACCTGAAATCAGACCCTTTTTTTAATGACAGATAGTTGGGGACTCAGGACTCCTTAGAGCTAAATCTTTCCCCAAGCCATGCAGCTCACTCCCAAATCTCTCCCTCCATAGCCTCGTGTTCCCACCACCCACCTGCTCCAAAGGCCAGCACTGAGTCTCCTTCGATGGTTCATTTCAAAGAGGGGATGGGATGAGGGAGCTATAAATTAGCCAAACATCTTTACTTTCTTCCAGAAGCATAGATGTAAATGCCCAGGTGAGAACACACAGCATCCCCACATGGCCAGATGCTTATGTAAACCTCTCAGTCTGTCCCCTGATATACCTGCATCCACATTCCTGGGTTCACATAAAATCTAACATGAGAGGACCTCAAAGACCAATCAATGCAATCCCCCATTTGAAAATGGGGAAACGAAGGCTGAGGAACTTCCAAGGTCACTCAGTGAGGTAGCAGCAGAGCTGGAATCAGTAGGAGGGCCAGCCTGTAAGTAAGCTATCCTGTCACTTAGATGGCAGTGGGGGACTCTAAGATTCCTAGTCCTTCAAACTCAGTGTCAGATAGGCCCTGCTAGAGCCCAGCAGGCAGTGTGAAGATTCAGTATTAAAGAACTGGGGGTGAAGATGAAAACTAAGCAGCAGGGGCTGGGGGTCGGGGGTGGTGGCAAGTCCAGTAAGAGTCAGACCATGCTTGGTCAGGGGAGCCTGGCACCCGGGAGGGACAGGGAACCAGCCAGCAGGACTTCATGTTCCTAACAGGGGCCTGATTGTCTGGGAAGCCAGCCAGTTTCTAGGAAGGACCCTTTCCCTGCCTCTCTGCCTACTTGTGGGGCTAACTGGTGGGAACGGTTCCTCCATGGGCCCTCAGGCTGCCGGGGGGTTCAGGCAGCCTGCCTGGGTGCCTCCACCCCTCATGCCCAGGCGAGCTCAAGGAGCCCTCAAGGGTCCAGAAAATCCAAGGGTACTGAAAAATAAAGAAGTGCTAAACAGGGTTTCAAAAATTGGAGTGTATTTAAAATATTTCCTATAAACAAATATCCACACACCCACAACCACACATACTCACACTAAACATAACAAAATACAATCAGGCCAGGTACAAAATAATCCTGGGGATTATTAGCTACTCATTCAGAGGTCCCCGGATGATGGGCTCCTGCAACAAAACTGAATTAGAAGTTGTCAGCTAAAGGGCTCCTCCTGCCCATCTCAGAGGCTGGAAATAAAAACACCTTCAAAAGTAAGCCTAGAAGTGAGTCCCTGGAAGAATGCAGGACTGGACCAAAGGGCCTCCTGTGTCCCACCCTGATCCCCCTGGCTAGCTTCTCCCACGAAGTGCACAGCCCCAGGGACCTTCCTGAAGGTGAGCAGGGGTCCCTCAGGGAATGGATCTGACAGGATTATGCCTACCCTCCCTACACACGGAGGCCCAGGCCCTGCAACTCAGGGCCCGACAGGGGAAACAGGGCTGCCTGTGGGGAGTGTAGGCCTGACTGAATGGGGCCTCTTTATTTTACAACCTGGGAGGGAGTTGTAATCCCTCCCTGGCCACATAGAGTCCTCTCAACCCAGGCAGCACAACCCACTATTCACCCAGTTCAGGAAATAAAATAAATATATTCTCCCCCAAAGGCCCCACGATGGGACTTTTTTATAGCCAACCACCAGGAGCAGCCTTCCCCCTCCACCTTGCTGAGGGGATTGCCCATCCCCACTGGTTTTGCTGGAATCTTCCTGGGAGGCAGAGACCACCCGGCCCTGCCTAACCACTCAGTCATGGCTGCTTGGGACAGTGGCTCTGTGGAAGGAAGGAGGCAGGAGAGAAGACTTGTATCTATTGATCTTATCAAGCAGACAAAGAGATGCATCTTGACAGGTAAAAGCCATCTGAAGAGCTAACAGTGGGGGACACCTAGTCAAGGTCTGTCTTGAGATTCCCGATCAGCCATGGGAAGCTCTGGGCCAAGTTGCCCAGGTGGGGAGGCTTCCAGAGTCCTCTATCCCCTCTATAGCCCTATTCCAGAACTGTCCCATATCCCTGTGTTTTCCCAGAAGTTTGCTTTCATGAGGATGTTAACCATCTTGAAAGGAATTATCCTGCACTTTGCCTCACTCCCCTGTCACAAGTCCTCTGTGACAGTTCTCCCACATACTCTCTTGCCTCCCGCGGGGCAGC
Source organism: Aplodontia rufa (assembly GCA_004027875.1). Taxonomy (NCBI): domain Eukaryota; kingdom Metazoa; phylum Chordata; class Mammalia; order Rodentia; family Aplodontiidae; genus Aplodontia; species Aplodontia rufa. The sequence continues at coordinate 92,183 of PVKS010001684.1, forward strand.
TCCATCTGCCTGGAAACCCGCCTCTGCCTCCATCTTGCTATAATCTGCTTTACTCTCTAACAAAATGGGGAGCAGTATTCATTAATAAACAACATTTAGTAAAGTCTTACTCTGGGCCAATCCTTGTGTGAACTAAAGCACCCCCCCCCATACAGGAAGCCTTCCCTCACTGTACTCAGCCCTATGGCCATCTGTCCAAGGTCATAATGTGGAGAGCCAGAAGGACCTTGACCCTGAGCTCTCAGCCTCTGGTGTCTTTTCCAGGCACAGCCTCAAGGGTTAGATGAATTTGGCCACCTCTGTCTCCACCACGTCACCAAGTGCAGGTCATTTCCTTCATGCAGGTGCCTGCACAGAATGTGGAACTGATGCGAGCTTCAAGTCCCACAGTGTGGCTCTAGGAGCCAGCATCCCAGCTCTGAAGCCTGAGCAAGTCATTCAACCATTTAAGCCTTGATTTTCGCTTTAGCTGCTTTGTGTGTGTATGTGTGGCTGCTGCTGCTGGTGGTGGTAGCTGTTAACTTCAGGTGCAGCAAGTTAATTACATCCTTTGATTTAGAAAGGGTTGATTATACCTGTAATCCAAGGTTAATACAAAGACCTCCTCTTATTTTATTTACATTTTCTCTCTCTTTTTTTTTTTTAAAGAGAGAGGGACAGTGAGAGAGACAGAGAAAGAGAGAAACAACTTTATTTAGTTTTTCACATGGCCTTAGTTGCTCCAACAATTAGTTGTGTACGTGGTGCTGGGGTTTTGAACCCGGGTCCTCGTGCTTGCCAGGCAGGCACCAAAACCCCTGAGCCACCAGCCCCTTTATTTACGTTTTAATGGCTTCACTTGACATACAGTAAACTGCACATACATTAAGTGTGCAATTTCATGAGCTTGGGCAGTGTACACACCTGAGAAACCACTGCCATAAGCAAGAAAAGGAACATACCTATCACTCCAAAGTTTCCTCCTGGGCCACGGTAACCCCTCCTTCCCTCTTTACGTCTCTCCCTATGGCAGACAAACTACTCAACTGCTTTCCGTCATTGCAGATCAGTTTGCATTTTCTAGAAGTTTATGTAGATGTAATCACAGGCCTGGATTCTTCATCCGATGTATTATTTTGAGAGTCACCTGTGTTGTTTAATTTATCAATGGTTCTTGCTTTTTATCGCTGAGTAGCAGTCTACCATATTGTTATGATATAATTTGTTCACCCATTTATCCACTGAAGGATGCTTGGGTCATTTCCAGTTTTTGACTTAAAAATAAAACTGTTGGGTTGAAGTGGTGGCTCAGCAGAGTGGTGTGGTGTCTGGCATGTTCAAGGACCCAGGTTCAAACCAGTGCCACATACACAATTAAGTGTCAGAAAAACAAAAGCCAGATGAATAAATAAATAAAAATTGATTGTCTAAAAAAATTGCTGTGAACATCTAAATACGAATCTTGGTATAGATATATATTTTAATTTCTCTTTTTTTAAAAAAAGTAGGCAAGTGCTCTACTGCTGAGCCACCTCTCCAGCCTCATTTCTCAAAGTCAGACTGGATCATACTTCATGTATCTCCATCACCCTCAACCTTTACTCTCATTCTTCTCCCCATTTTCCCCTTAAACGCCCACTCAGATGATTAACGCATGCCTCTGAACATGTGCATGTCCTCCTAAATGTGCAGTACTATGCTGGGTGCAGTGGCACACACCTGCAATCCCAGCAACTCAGGACGCTGAGGCAGGGGGATTTGAGACCAGCTTGGGCAATTTAGCAAGACCCTGTCTCAGAATAAAAAGGGCTGGGGGTGTAGCTCAGTGATAAAATGCCCTGGGTTCAATCCCCAGTAATTAAAAAAAAAAATGTTCAGAGCTGTGTACAGTAGTAGGGGTTCAACTTACATTTGTGGTACAATGCTACAAATCTAGTTCTGTTTCTCACTTGTTTCAAATATTTTTTTAGATTCATTTGTATACAAACCATACAATACCATCTGTGCACGAATTAGAAGTTTGTTGTTTCAAATACTGCAAAGTATTCCATTGTATGCCCCACTATGTTTTTCTTATCTGTCCTCCTTCCTCTATGAACACCAAAGTTGCCTTCACCCCAGCACTCCAACAATAATGCCACAGTGAACATGTCATTGTTCCTGTCCTTAGTTTTGGCAAACTTGCACAAGAACTGAAAGTTGGGACTCTGAACTTGTGATCCTTTTGCCACAGACTCCCAAGTAGATGAGATTACAGTCCTGGTTGCATCTCCCAGATTTGTGTACATTCTTGAATGTGTCTTTTGGTGGATATAAGCATTCCTCAGTTCCTTGGGAATGAGATTCTGCATCGCAGGATATTGTATGTCAGTGTTAATGTGCACCTTCAAACACTTCTCTAAAGTGTTTGTGCTAACTCATACTACTACCAGCACTTGATGAAAATTCTATTTGGTCCCCATCCTTACCAACACTTGATATTTCCAGTCTTTTTAATTATAGCCCTTTTGGTGGATTTTGCAGATCTCCATATATTCTATAATATTTTCCTCTCGTGCATTTTCATATTGTAAATGTGACTTCCGTCTACCTATTATCTTCTTCTAGGATGCACTGTCTTGGTCTCCTCATCTGTAAAAAGGGGAGAAAACTACCTATCTTGTGACTTTAGCATGAGAAATGGAGATGGTTTCAAAGACCTGGCGAAACGGTGGGTGCTCCTTTCAAGCTGCAATGTTTCAATAAAGTTTGTTGATTGACTAAATCATAAATCCTCCCAGGCGCAATCGCAGGTCTGCAATATGAGGGAGGGGAGCAAGGAATGAGGGGCGGTGGGCGTGGAGACGGGAAAGCATTTTCCCTGCAAGGGCCAGCTGGTGACCGGAGGTGGGGGAGCCCCTGGGTGTGCGGCCGAGGCTCGGACGAGCCGGCGGCGAGGCGAGGCGGAGAGGTCGCTGGTTCCTCTGGAGCTTCGACTGCCCGGGCTGCCGGAGCGGGCGGCGCAAAGCCGGCTGCCGCCGCCTGTCCCTCTGCCCGTCCCTTTTTTCCAGCCGCTCTGCCCGGACGAGAAGCGGGGCGCCAGCTCTTTGGGTTCTTGCTTTCCCTGGGCGGGCGCTGCCGGGCCGCTGAGCCGCAGCTGGCAGCCTGGCGGAGGCGCCCCGCCACCTGGCTGCGGCTTCGGGAAGGGATCCTGCGCCCCAGTCCCATGCCGCCCTCCCCTCTCCGCCGCCACAGGGGCGCCCGCAGCGTGGGCATCACCTTCCACCAGTCGGCTCTGAGCCCTTACAGACTCCCAGACAATGAGAGCTTAGTCCAGCCCTATCCTTTTACCACTGGAGTCTGAGGACAAGAGAGGGGACGCGATTAATCCACATGGTGAATTAGTAAGAGTCAACTCTGGACTCTAAACCCAAATCTCTGTCCTCCCCCTCCTCTGTCCCATGTGCATACATGGGCAATTCACTTAATTACATCCCAAGCGCCCTCCTGACCCTTCTGCCTGCTGTGAGTCACTGTGTGTCACCTGGAGCACTTCCTGTCTCTTCCCTTCCCTCTTGTCCCCCGACATCCCATTCTCTATCCAACAGCCAAAGCGGCGTTTTAGAACATTGTTCCTCTGCCCTGCCTAACAGCCCCTGTGGTTCCAGCAGTGTTACAGTCAGGTGGTCAGGGTGGCCAGGGTGGCCTCTGCTTCTCCCCTCCACTGTTGAGTCAGCCCCCTGGTACCTCTACCTCCAACCTGCCAAGTTCATTTCCAGTTGTTCTTCCCTCTTCCTCACTTTCTTCCCCAGGGTTTCTTAACCAGGGGCCAATGGATTTAACAGGATTTCGATAAAGTTGCTTTCCCCATGCGCAGTTTTTAGTGCATCATTCAGGGAAGGGTCCTTAGACTTCACCAGCTTTTCCCTAAGCCTGTGGTGCGGGAGCCTCAAGACTTTTGCATTGCTATCTCCTCATTCAGGTTCCTGCTGGGGGGAGGGGGAGGGTGTCTATGACTCTCTCCTCCTCATCTAATCTTTGCACAGCAGTTGCCTAGCACAGTGTGGTCCCTGGGCCAAAAGCATCAGCTTCACCCAGGAACTTGTTCAAAATGCATGTTCTTAGGATCCAGCCCAGACCTGTTGAGTCAGAAGCTCTGGGGGTGGAGCCCCGCCATGTGTGTTAATGAGCCCTCCAGAGGATTCCAATGTGGAATTCAAGTTGGAAAAACTGTTGACACAGCACATTATTGCTGTGCTATCACAGTTACCATCATCCAGGGGACCCCTGTGACCTGAAAAGATAGACGATGGGGATAAAGGAAGGAAGCAGTGGAAGGAGAGCTGGCTGAGTTATCAGGAGACTCTCTTGGGGAAGGATCACAATTCGGCTGCAGTCAGGTAAGGCTTAAGGCCTAGAAAGTCTTGTGTTGATGCCTCGTGGTTGGCCCGAGTCAGCAACAAGCCAGGGAGGAGAAGCTCTGCATTCCAGCCTTTTACACGTGGTAGGAGAGGAGTTTGCATTCCTCTGGGCTCTCATACCTCTGCCCTGGTCTGAACATTAACCAGTGTCACCTAAAGTCTCATTTGGAACTAGCCACAGTCACTCCAGACTCATACCAGCCTGGTCCTCCTGTGTCTGCCCCTTTGCTCATAGGAAGTTCCAGGGCAACCCCAGGGCCCTCCCATCCTGAGCTGTTTCCTGTGCATTCTCCAGGAGAGCCAGATGTTCCTGCAATTTGAGTCTGAGCCTGTTCTTCAGACTGAAGAGCTGGCCTCTCATCACCAGTCCCAGGGAGTCACCTAATGCTGCTTGCAGAACAGCTAGCTAGTTGCAGCCTGCAGCCTCTGGCTTTGGTGGAGCTGTGGAAGGGGAACCATGGCCCGGTTCCTGTTGGCCACTGGTCTTGGCCTCGGTGCAGTTCCCAGGCCCATGGGGGAAAACCAGACACTTAATTGACTTCCCCAATCTGATGATAGAGTATTGGGTATCAATAGACCGCAGGCGAGCTATTTTCGTTCATGGTCTCAGACACAGCAGAAGCCTGGGCTGCCACCACGTTCCTGCCACACCGCCTCAGGAGATGAGATCACCCCCTATCTGCTAGCACAGCAGCCTTGACTGTGTCTAGGCAGTCTGATTTAAGACCTCCCAGGGAAAGTTCTAGGAAGTGGGGATATAAGCAATTATAGCAGTGTGCATGGACCCGAGCCTGCCGGAGACTAGGCTAGAGTCAGGAGACCTGGGCACGAACCTAACTCAGTCTCTTCCTAGCTGGAGGATACTGTGAGATGACTTAAACAATCTGTGTCTTAGTTTCCTTGCCTAAGAAGGCTGAAGTTGATGACAACATTGGCACTAGCATTCTACATTGAAGCCCAAGTGCTTTCTCACTCTGTCCTATTTTAAAGTCCTGAGCCTTGCTAACTTTGTGGGCCATAACCAAGGTAAGAATCACCAGTTTGATATCATTTAGGGGTCCTGGGTTTGGTTCCAGCTTCCCCTCTTGTGTACCCTTCATGTCTTTGTCCAGCACACCGGGGCACAGAATTGAAGAAATCACTTGCAAAGTGTTCAGGGAACCTCATTGGAATGTGCCTACACTCTGGGTCCTGAGTGAGAATGGTCTGAACAGGTAGAGATGCTATGGGACCTTCTTGTCCTCATAGACCCCTCCCAGACCACTGCCCTTAACCTTAGCACTCAAATCAATGTCATGCTTGATCTACACACTGCCTCTCTCCCACAAGTCTGTGAGGTCAAAGGCAGCAGGGGGATCCCATTGCTTCTAAGTATCTAAGACCTCTTGGGCGCTCAGTGAATGTTCATGGAACAATGAATAAGTGAATGAATTGATAGATGGATGAATGGATGGGAGAATGAATGAAGGAAAGAAGGGAAACCCATGTGGGACTTGCTTGCTTGATTCCCTGTGTGTGTCGTTGCTAGGTGGGGGAGAGGATAGGATTAGTCACAGCTAACTAGGAGGGGGCCTGATGGCTCTCTCTGCTTGGAAACCTCCCCCTCAGTCTTGGTCTGCAGTCTCCAAAACGGGAGAAAATCATAGAATCATGGAATGTTGGCTCCAAGCAAAAAGCCCCATCACTGAAGCCACGCCCCTCCAACAGGGAGGTGAAGATCCAGACAGGCTCAGGGGCCTCTGCTGAGCTCCTCTTGGAATCATTGTTTTTCCATGAAAAAGGGGCTCTTCGGCAGCAGTGACCAGGAATGGGGAAGACTCTATATTAAATGGACAAATGTTAAGCACAGAAAGTCTGGACTTTCCTAGGGCCTGACTAGCCTGGGGCATCAAGGGGCTCTACAGTGAAGGGGCTTGCTGAGCCCTGAGGTGGCCAATTACCTGGGCCAGGACAAGGGACATCATGTGTCAGGATCAGAGGCTGCAGAAACACCTGGACCAGTCTGCTGTTCATTCTGGAATGCAGTTTCCAGCTATTGCATATGGAGAGAGGTTTTGCTGAACACAGAACTTTCTGCATTTCCCATCCACTTTGTATTAAGGAAAAGCAGGAGTCAAGATAAAAAATCCGTCCCTAAGAGTGCCAGAAACCTTCCACTTTGGGAGAAGGAGGAGCTTAGCTCTGTGCCTGGGGCTCCTGAGGTGAAATCTACTCTTAAAATAGGCTGCTCCGCTGGGCAGGGCCCAGGGTGGGTGCTGAGCCCTTTCGATGCAGCTGCACGTCAGACAGAGTCTCCACAGCTCTAGGGAGAATAGGATGAGAGAACAGGGGACCAGCAAAGATGCCTCTCAAACCCTATAGGACATGGCTCAGTTGGGAGGGTTCAGGGCTGCTTAGAGGTGGGGCAGGGTTGATGAAAGACCCTACCAGAATTCCATTGCCACTGAGAACTTCACTGAAATTAAGCCGGGCACTGTGGCGCACACACCGGTAATTCAAGTGACTCTGGAGGTCGAGGTGGGAGGATTGCAAGTTCAAAGCCAGCTTCGGCAACTCAGCCAGGCCCTAAGCAATTTAGGGAGGCCCTATCTCAAAATAAAAAAAATAAAAAAGACTGGGGATGTGGCTCAGTAGTTAAGCACCCCTGGGTTCAATCCCTGGTACCAAAAACAAAAACAAAAACTTCTCATTTTTGTCTCAATGCAACACATCTGGAAGCCCTGACACAGGGGAGCAGAGATGTCTTATTTGCATTCTTATGTGTGTGGGCACCTTGAGAAGCCAGGGAGTCTCTGGTTGTTTGAAAGGGGTTGAGGACAGGTCTAGGAAGTTAGGAGCACAGGCCAGATCCATCTGTAGTAGGGCCAGCCTGGGGGAAATCAGCTCTCAGGTCCCAAGACAATTTGTGTGTGTGTGTGTGTGTGTGTGTGTGTGTGTACACGCGCGCGCACATGCTCAAAGGGTTTCTCTGGACCCTAACTGAATGATGGGAAGAGAACATCTCACAGGGTGAATATAAGTCCAGGATGTGGCCCTATGGCTAGGACGGCCTCACATCTGTCCCTCTTATGTCCCATCTTCCTATCCTCAGGCCTCTTCTGGGCTCGTGTGGAAGGCGGTGGCCCGATTGATCCAGAGTCCACCACATCAAGAGCTGGCTCTTGCCTCTTATAGACTGCGTGACTCGAGCCTCTCTCCCGTCACCTGTAGAGCTCCCAGTACCTCTACAGGTGTGTGCAGTGAGCGTGGGATTGCAGTGTAGCAGCAAAGAACTTGCATAGTGCCGGACACCTGCCCAGTGTCCAGGAATGTTAGCTGTTAGGAAACTGAACAGTCCTTCTAGGGCTAAATAGGAACAAGCACGGTCCACTCAGCTGGACATCTGTGGAGCACCTACATCAGTAGGCAATGTGTCAGCCACAGCAGTGTGGTGAGGCAGGACACTAGAAGATGTGTGATAAGGGGTCCTACCCCAGAGGCTTCACAGTCCAGTGTGCTCAGAGCTGGACACTGCCTCCCACACGAGGATCAGCTATTAAGGTGGAGGTGGCATTCAGGGACGGCTGCCTGGAGGTGGTGCTCTTTTTCTGGTGGCAGGACTCAGCTCTGGGACTACCAGAAGCTGGGGCATGACTGCCAGCATAATCACAGGTCATGTGACCCTAAGGATCCCAAGAGAAGCAGGTGGCCCTGTTCCCTCTCCATATCATCCACACAGGCAGCCTGGACACAGCCCTACTCAAGGGGTGGGCTGGCCACCCTCATTCTTTATAAGGGCCATCAAGGTCTCATCTAAATAAACAAACCTCCAGGATCCTGAACAACGGGAGGAACTGGTTGAAACCTCCCCTCCCTTTTCTGGGTGACTTCCTAAACCTCTGTGTTCCGTAAGCATCTTGTCCTTAAACTTCTACAGATCAATCAGTCGGGGGAGCCCTGAGTTTCCTGGGGGCAGGGACTGTGTCCTCCCCATGAGCTCAGCCTCAGTCCTGCAGTGGCGATTCCAACTGCACCGAGTCAGAGCATTTCTTGCACGCAATTCTGCTTACCCACTAAGTGGTCGCTGGGCTATGGCTTGGTAGCCATACACAAAATGTGTTTTGAAGAGTTGGAATTTTGTTATTTCTAAGAAAAGCATCAAAATCTCCTCACAGCTATAGTTCCCCCAGCTTATGTGCTATTTCAACTTTGGTGGGTTTATTAATTAAACTTAGCTAACTTTCACCCTATCTTAGGTTTTACTCGAGCTTCCATATATGACAGAAGACATTCAGCCCTTAAGTCTCTGTGTGGATTGAGAAAACTTTACAGAGAGCACTCGGAGCCAAATCAGGTTAGAGTCCTAGGCCACCACTCAATCAGACAAATTATTTAACATACTCAATACAACGCAACACCTAGATGACACAACTCAAATCACTAGACGCGTGACTCATTCGTTGGGTATTTAAGTATCTACTGTGTGCAGGCTCTGTTCTGGGTGTCTGGGATGTATTAGTGCACGACGTAAGCTCCTTGTGGCACTTCTATTCATGAATGGTCAGGAGAGGACAATAAATGAGACATAATCAGTAAAGTCTATGATAGGAGAGTGACATTGCCACAGAGAAAAGAAAATTGGCCAAGGATGAAGAGAATGGGGTGCCAAGGTTCAAGGTGCAGTATTTAAATGTTTTCCTGTAAAAAATCTGACATGAAAGTTAGAAGCATGGACTTTGGAGTCAGATGTGCTTTCTAATCCCAGCATGAATTAACGGTGTAACTTGGGGAAAGTTACTTTACCTCTCTGTGCTTCCATTTCTTCTTCTTTAAAATGAAGAGGATAGAATAGTAGCCACCTCCCAGGAGATTATTTCAGTCGTTAAATGAGATAACATATTCAAAGTGCTTGGAACGGTGTTGGCACATACAGAAAGCTGCCTAAGTGTTCGATGTATGCAGTGTGAGGTGTGGACTGACAGCTTTTCATAACCCTTTTCACATGAGCAGAATTCTGGAATTCTAAGACTCGCATTATTTCTCTGGGGTCCTTCAGTTTTCATGGAAGGGAAGGGAAGCAAGGTGTCCCCAGCCCCTTCCATTCAAGAGCTGGTCGGAGCCCCCTTCCTTGGTTTAGTGGTGCAGGAAACGGGGAAGCTGCGCAGTTCCGGATCATGCTGACCAGGCTATCTCAGCCATCGACCTGCTTTTCAACCTTAGGAAAGTCGCATAACCTCTGCAAACCTCAGTTCCTCATCTGTAAACTGGGAAAATTAATAACCGATGATCTACCAGGTCTGTTTGCAAGCAGCACCTCCAGAACCTCATTTAACCCTAGACACCTATGAGTTGATTCTTTTACAGGTGAAAGCACTGGAGGCCCTGACAGGTGAGAAGCCCATTCTCCCCCTGACCTGCCCCTACAGTGCCCAGGACAGGTGGATGACACACACACATGCCAAACTCAGAGCACCTGTCGCCTGGGCTCTGCACTGTTGTTTCTTTCCCCAAGGTTGGCTGGATGGCAGGTGGGTAATTTGGATCCAGGGGTCATTTGCCCCTTGTTTGCACTCTCATATGTCCTTTCAGCCCAGGTGTGGAGCAATGACCATGGACTGGCTCATATTTCACCCAGTCCCTTCCTCCTCTCCAAAAATCCAGGTCTCTTCTCTACTAGGTGACCGCAAAACAATTCAATTTTAAACATCCATGTTTGGCCCAAGCTCAGCCCTCCAAGAGGGATTTGGCTGAACTATGTTTCAGAAAGAGGGGGTAAAAAACCTAATAGACTAGGTTGTTTGTTTGTTTTAATAAAAAAAAAAAACTCAGAAAGACAAAAATGGCTTGGGATGGGTGGCAGCAGGTTATTTTGGGTCGAAAGGGAAGTGGAGTCACTCATCAGAATTCCAGAGGGCCATGTAAGCAATCTGAAATAAATGTACCTGTGCTTATTCCAGTGCGTAGGTCTTTAAATAGAGCCTGCGTGCCTGTCCCGGTGAACGTGGGACAAGGTGTCCCTCCTGCTGGCTGTTTACAGGACAGCTCAGCATTGGTTCTGCTCCTCAATGGGGTGCTTTGTTATTCATCTGCTTTTGTGCGCAGCTATAGCTGGACATAACTAATGTGCTCCTGTCCTGCGGCCACTTTCCTTAAACAAAGTTCAGGAGCGATGGTCAGCGTGGAGCCAGGCTTGAGCAAGGGTGGATGGAGCCAGGCTGGAGCAGCAGCGACTCTCCAGGGCTTCACCGCAAGGAGTTTCAGTGGAACCCACAGCTAAGCCCCAGTCACTCGGCCCCTCTCAGTTCCCTGCCACGGAGGTCTGACCTTGCACTTTCCAAGCAGAGAAACAATTATAGAAGAACTATGGGCAATACTAGGTGCTGAGAAGAGGCACATGGGCATGGGCACTGAGCTATGATCTTTGAGCCCAGTCTTATAAAAGAAATAGTGAGGGGCTGGAGTGGTGGCTTGGCGGTTGCAGCTGCCCAGCATGCGCGAGGACGCAAGTTTGAACCCCAGCACCATGTACACAATAAATTTTCGAAGCAATGAAAGCCATGTGAAAAACTAAATAAAATTGATTCTTTCTCTCTCTCTCTCTCACTGTCCCTATCTCTTAAAAAAAAAAGAAAAGAAAGAAAGAGAAAAAAGAAATAGTGAACAGCACACGGAGAATGCGAATCTGCCCCCCCCAACTCCCCAAACAACAAGACATAGGTGGCCACTGCTGGGCCTTCAGTAGACATTGGGTGCTGGCCTTGGCATCTTCAGCTACTGACCTTGAGCATTCATGAATGGCCACAGGCATTTCCTTAGACCTGTCCTAGTGATGATCTTACATTTCTGTATCATCTTGAGGCTCCTTTAGTCCTCGTTGCAATGGAACCTAGGTGGTGGTAAGCTGCATCATTTCTTTTTCAAACGGGGACACTGAGGCTCAATGAGATTCAGACTCTGTCACCGTGCATGTTACACAATTTCTAGAACAAAGACTCAGGACAGGAGATGTCCTGGAAGGGGAGTCTGTTGCAGTCATTCATTTCATCTGTGACTCCCCTAAGTGACTGCTATAGCTTTTGTTCCAATACATTCAATGGCAAACTCATCTTCTAAAACACATTGTCTGTCCTCAGAAAGATTTTAAAATGACCAGCTCTGTCACAAGTTCTCTGATCTGTTGCTCCAGTTCCCTTTTGGGCTCATGCAGAGCATCATCCCTCCCTCCCAGAGGTTGGTCATCCAAAAACATGCAAGACTGGTTTGGCCAGGATGCATCAGACATACAGTGAGGCTGTCGTGGAGGCTTTGTCCCCTAACCTGCCCCTGAGTCTGCCCTGACATTAGGCCAGCATGCATCTGGTTCCAGCACTGAAGGGGAGCCACCGTTTGAGGCCCTGAAAGCTCTGCCTAGTGACTCAGCCCCACAGGCGCTTGCCTAGCTGGGTCTGAGGACTCCAGCCCCGTGGGGTCCTCTCTCTTGTGCCAACTTTGCAGTGAGGTGTGCTCTTGTCTCCTCTGTCCTTGAGCTGGTGAAGGAAAAGCACAGAATGCCCTTACTGTTCATGCCTATGACCTGCCAGCGGGTGCTCTCTCCCAGGACGAGAGCCCCCCTGACTCACCAGGCCCGCCCTGTGTAAACGTCCCGTGCAGGGAGACCGTGTGCTGTCCTGTCAGAGGGTACATTTCCATGAGGCCCAGGCCTGATTCCCAGAACAGCAATAAAGGCAGGAACCACACATTCCCTCGGCCCCCCTTTCTCAGGCCCGTGTTGACAGAAGGGCAGCATGGCAGAAGAGTGAGTGAGGTGGGGGCCCGGAAGGGGCCAGGAGCAGGAGGGCAGGGTCCCCTGACTGGTCTTCAGCTGGGACAAAGCTGGCGTTGTCCACTTTCTCTTCCCTGGCTGCCCACGTGTGGGACTTGGGTTTTCAGCCTGGTGGACTCGTACGGACTTCTCCTCAATACCAGCCCCTGCTGAAGTGATGCCCTGTCCCCAGGAAAAAGGCTCTTGCTTGGGCTCAGGAGGCAGCAGATAAAGAGGACCCTGCCCTGGACATTTTCCTTTCCCTCCTCCTCCTGCCCAGCCCGTTAGCCCATGGCAGTGGAGGAGGTCTCTGCATCTGGAATCTTCCAACCCTCCTGTTCCCTTGGCTGGGTGTATTTGTCTTGGCTGCCTTCACCTGGGCTTTTTTCAACAGATTTTCTTTCCTTTGCTTTCCCCCAGCAGCTGGCCTCAGCAGCACAGCCCACAGAGTCAGGCTTGTTTGGGATGGGTGACAACCTTGCTCTGTGCAGCAGCCCACCCGTTTCTGAGCCCAGGGATGCCCGTTCAGTTTGGGGCTCATATAGAACAGCCATAAAGAGAGAAGTCAAGAGCCAGGGCCTGAAGCCAGGAGCTGAGGGACATGGGTCACAGTGAGCAAGGCAGAAAGGTGGCACACGCCACCTGAGAATAAGACTTGTGGGAGAAAATTGAAATCAAATGGGGGATGTCAGGTTCCAAAAACCAGTGTGGAGAAGAAGGGGGGAATGGAGTCAGTCTAGTGGAGGCCCTTCATCAGGAGGAGGGACTGCACCCAAGTAAGTCCCCACCTACCCCATGTTATCCATCTACTTGGGGCCCCTAGACCTCATTTCTAACCTGTAACATGGGATGATAACAATATTTTGCTTGCTTCAAGCTAAGAAATTGGACTTCTTGAGGCACTTTCCAGTCAAAATTCTATGACTTACTAGTTTTTTTTAAAAAAAATCAATAAAAGGTTATTTGTGTGAAAATATAACATTGACATAAAAGGCGTGCCAACTTGGGGGTGAGGGGAGAAGTGTCCTCCCTGGTGATTTTTAGTTCCATCTGAAGGATTAATCCACTTCTAAATGGCAGCCAGTCTTCCTTTGGGGCTGGGCCTGACTGGGGAGTGGTTTTTAAGGGTCCCCTTCCCTGGCCCTCCCAGGAACACAAGGCAAATATTGCCCGTGGGCCTGCCTAGCCCAGGCATTCTGCCTTTCTCTGCTGGGCTAAGGCAGCCCCAGCCCCTAACCTTGCAGTGGCCAGCTGCCCACAAGCCAGGCCTGGTACCTGGCACAGTGCTCCTCTGCACCAAGGGCAACTCAGGGCACTCTCTGGTGGTTTTTACCTTCCAGATTGTCCATGCCTGAGGCTCAGGTGGCCCAGTGCAGGCTTCGAGGTCCTGCCCACTCTGTCTGCCACACCATGGAGGGAGGGCCCAGTCCTCGTCCTCAAGGCGCAGTTCCCCACTGCTTCCTGGGTCACTTTCTTGGCCAAAGACCTTCCATCCCTGGCAGGTTCTATGCTTTTCTCCACCCACATCCCAGTTGGGTCACCATTTCCAATCTCCAGCTGAATGTCAGGCAGGGTGTGGGGGCAGGGGGACTCAGGTGCTTTTCTGAGTGCATCCTTGCTCCTTGCTGTGGCCTCTGGATGAAAGCACTGATATCCCAGCCACAGCCCTCACAGCCTCACAGGTGCTAGTCCTGAATTGGCTGAAGAGATCCTGGTCCCTCACCACTTCCTGCCGCCATTCTGCATTCCGATCATTGCACGAGGCCCCCTCTCCCTAATAGTTTTTTATCTATTCCATGTCCCTTGATCTACAGTTAATTCTCTTGATTCATGGCAGTTATGTTCTGCAAAGTTGCCATAAATATTAAACTAGCAAATGTGAAAGCACTGCTCCTAAGGGAAATGCAGTGTTGGTTTCCTTTAAGCTCTGGTCCCATTTTCTCAAGCGATCAATACATAACCTTGCCGTTGTATGTATTTCTGTATCAAGGCAACTTATTTAGCATATGGCTAATTCATTAGCATTGAATTCACAACCAGCAGTGCTAGAACTCAAACACGAGCAAAGCTTATCTAAAAGCCCTGGTGGGCACATGTGCCTTTGGTTATTCACATTTATCACAGCTCTGCACACCTCCGAGCTGAGGACAGAAGTGTCCCAAGTGTTGATTTAGGGACTGCAAATACATTTTAGCTGGTAGGCAAATTTGCAAACATGTAATCTGTGTGTATTGAGAATTGACTCCCTTCTCTCCCTCCATTCTCTATGTCCTTCACCAAAGCCTTCCAGATCTTCTCCCCCAAATCCTATTTCTTTCTTTACTTGTTCACACAATTCACACTTTTTAAGCATCAAGCACATGTCAGGTGCTATGGTGGGGTCTCCGGAGGCTCCAAAACATGGATTGGACAGAGTTCCTATCTTCAAGTACTTTATAGTTTAGAATGGTCTCAGCACACACTTTCTGGGGGGAAAAACAAATAGAAAACATTTTTAGCTTTGCTGATCATCCGATCTCTGTCTCAACTACTTCACCTGATGGAGTTGGAGGTCAAGAGCAGTCATGCACAATACACACAGGAGTGAGCTATTGCTAACAAAACAGGTGGCTAGTATAGTGTGGCCAGCTCCGGTCTGGATAAGTCCCACCTCTCGTCTCTCTACCCAGGCTCTCTCTGCTTGGGTTCTTCACTCCCTACTCCTGAAATATCATCCATCCCTGCCTAGCTCCATTGTAAATCTTACCCTGAAACTCCCTAAGAACCAAGGGCAAGAGGACCATGACCGTTTAGTCTGCTGTTATGTCAGTGTCCAGCCCAGCAGAGGTTCCAGTGATTTGCTGGATGGGCAAATAAGTCCACGGGTCAGTGTCCCATATTTAGGACTGCACAGACCCATTTTCTTTCTGAAAGAGAGAATCAACTTTATTTTTTCATCTGGCCTTTGTTTCTCTTACGCTTAGTTGTGTATGTGATACTGGGGTTTGAACCCAGGTCCTTGCGTTTGCCAGGGCAAGCGCTCCAACCACTGAGCTACCACTTCAGCCCAGACAGACCATTTTCTTGATCCCATACACATTAAAGATATTTCAGGCAAATTCCATGATTGTGTTTAAAAACAGATATCTCTGGGGCCCTATCTGGAAGCAACCTCTAACTCATAATCACTTCTCTAGGGATAAGGGATCTGCTGGACCCCACCCTGACGTTTTCATCTAGGAAAGGGCCAGAGGGTATCATGAGGTGAAGGAGGAGGTCCTTCACCTCCTCCTTTTTATTTACTCCTCCATACTCCCCTGTTTTCCGTTATTCATCTCTCCTTCTCCTCCCCAGGGAAAGTCGGGTAACCAGGTGACTGCCCAGGGTAAGTTACCTCTGATCTAGAGTTTGTGGGAACAGAATGGCAAAAGTCCCTGATTTCTGGGTTGTCTATCTCAGCTTTCCCTCACCTTGGCAGAAGTCCAGTGGATGAGATATTCCCCTGAATTTGGCTACAGATGCTCTCCAAATCATATTTCCTTGTTTCATCACAACTACAGGAAACTGGATTCAGACCCGGGGAGGCCAAGGAATCCCAACAGGGTCCCATCACCAACACAACTCCCCAGGGAAGAAGACACTAAGCAGTAGGTCAAGTGAGTTAAGAATAAAGTAAATTCTCAGTCCCCCCTCAATCCTCTCACATAGATTTGCTAGGTAGTTAAAAGTATTCCCAGTCTAGGATCCTGTGGTTCTGACCCCTGTGAGTGTGTTCGTGCATGTAAGCACATGCACGTACACACACAAGCATGGCCTCATGGTCTGCAGAGTGGCAAAGGAATCTCAAGTTGATTTAGAGTTTTATTCTTAGTTTGTCACTTCTATCTGTAAAGTCTCCACCCAGTAAGGAAATTTTGAGAAAATCTGGGACGCTAGGGTTTAGGGGGAACTGTAGGTTGGTGTGAAAATGAATCACCTTTCACACTTGCTCATGAGTCTTCCATACAAAACGTGGTGTCACACCACTTTTCAAGGCTGGATCTATAATGGGAGCCCTAAGGGGACTGGCTCAACACTACGCAGAGGGCAGAAAATCAAGAAGATGAAGATGAGAGGCAAACTCTATAGAGCAAGCCCTGAATGAGGCCTTCACACCTCCACCTCTGGAGGTAGCTCTTATATGATTGCAGCCTTACGGGCTAGAGCAAGTGGGAAGGACCCATGAGGACAGTTCAAAACTGCCCAAGAACAGAAGGCAAAGATTGTCCAAAGAACATATTAGCACTGAAGTCTACAGTAACCAAATGTTTGATAAATGGGAGCCTTGCAGAGGCTCAGGGTGGAAGTGAGAAAAGCCCAGACAGCCCTGCAACAAGCAGATATGACTGCTGAACTGGGTTTCTCCAAGTTCTAAACTTCTCATCTGTACCATGGGCTGACACCAACAGGCTGCTCATGGCCTGGTTGGAAGGATTAACTAGATAAGGCCGAGCAAAGGGCTTGGCATATAATGTCACAGTGAGTCTTCAAAACCTTAGCAACCACAAAGAGTGGCAAAGAACAATGAAGGTGGAATTGTTCCAGCTCAGATTAAAGGTAAACATAAATCTAAGCTTCCACTTTTGCAGTTCTCAGCTGCCGTTGTCTCATCTACAAAATGAAAATGTTCAGCCAAATGAGTCCTGAGATGGCTTCTAGAGCTAACAATTTAGGACTCCAGAAGTTTACACATTCTACAACTACACAGAAAGTAATTAATGTCCTGATACGGCCCAGGGAAGTCCCTTAAGCTACTCAGAGGAGAAGTGGGGATAACCCAGCCAAGTTGTGAATAAGAAACATCACTCTTGAGTTTTCACTAACATCCACCTTTTCCCTTGATCTTTACAGACAGGTGATTACACCCAGCATAAAGACAGCACCTTGAAAACCACCCTACCCAGTCAAATGCCCCTCTCCCAGGGGTGGCCAACTATTCTAACTTTTATCACCATACATTAGTTTTTCCTCACATAAGTGGAACAAAACACTATGTATTCTTTTGTCTCTATCTTTCTTTTCTCAAATCTTTTTGATGTTCATATTGTATGTATGTCAATGATACTTTCTTCTTATTACTGAGTAGTATTCATTGTATGGATGTTACTACAGTTTGTCCATTCATAACCATTTGGCTTGTTTTCAGTTGGGGGCTATTATGAATAAAGTTGTTAAGATTTACAACAGTTTCCATTGCAGACAGTATGGTGTCATAGGCCTGCAATACCAGCTACTTGGGAAGTTGAGGCAGGAAGATTGCAAGTTCAAAGTCAGCCTGGGTAATTTAGCAAGACCTTGTCTCAAAATAAAAAATAGAGGGCTGGGGATATAGCTCAGAGTAGGGAATCACCGGGTTCAATCCTCACCACCTTAAAAAAAAAAAAATTCCATCGCTATTCAATGGGGGGGTGGTTTGCAATAAATTGTACTGATAAAATTGGATATCTATCAAGGAAAAAATTAACCTTTGCCCATAACTTATGCTTCATACAAAATTAATTCAAATTATTTTATAGGCCTGAATTAGGAAAATAAAATAATCAGTCTTCTACAAGAAAACATGGGAATATATCTTCTGACCCTGAAAAAGGCAAGAACTTCTACAAAGGGCCCAAAAAGCATTAACCACTAAAGAAAAGAAAAACTGGACTCCACTAAAGTCCTTCATCAAAAGACATGGTTAAGAAAATGAATGGATAAGTCAAACCCTGAAAGATATTTTTAGTACAAGTATCTCACAAAGTATTTCTACTCTGAATAATTATTCTCAATGAGAGAAATAACTAAATTAATAAATGGGGAGCAGATTACATGAACTCAACAATAGATATATAAATAGCTACTAAACCCATGAAAAAAATACCCAACATTAATCATCAGGGAAATAAATGTTAATTGAAAACAGAAGGAGGGCTGGAGCGGTGGCTCAGTGGTTACGGTGCTTGCCTGGCATGCGTGAGTATGCGAGTTAGAACCCCAGCACCACATACACAACAAAGTCTCGGAGCAACAAAAGCCACATGAAAAACTAAATAAAAATTGCTTCTGTTTCTCTCTCTCTCTCTCTCTCACTGTTCCCTCTTTCTTAAAAAAAATAGATTGAGACATTACTACATATCCAACAGAAAGACTAAAATTAAAAAGACAGACCAAGTGTTGAGGAGGAAATGGAGCAACTGGCAAGGGCAAAGGCAAATTGGTTCAGCCACTTTGGAAAAATGTGGTAGAAACTACTGAAGATAAACAGCACTCTATGGCCTAGGAATTACACCTTAGGTTTATAACCAACAGAAAGGAATACGAATACTCATCAAAAAGCAATGAACACAAATATCTATAGCAGCTTTATTCATAACAGCCAGCATACTTTAACCCCCATAAAACTGAAATGTAATCTTCTAAGAAGATTTCAGCCATAGAATCAAGAGGAAACAGCACCAGAAAGGGTCACACAGAGGACTGCATGCCTAAGATCAAAATGAAGAGTGGTAACACAGAGAATGAAAGCAAGTGACCCCTGGATGGGCACTGCTTATCTTAAGAACCCGGAGATGGAGGTGAGGGGGTCCTGGGCCTGATCTGAGCTAGCTAAGTGAGTCATATCAAGATCTATTTCAGCATGAGAGCAAGAGTCCACTAACTACGCTCTGGAATTACCTCTTGTGTGCATAAAGACAGTGCATGTTCCTTGTTGGAAAGGACAGCAGAGAAAAAGGTGCTCTGGCGGAGAAGCCAGAAACAGAGAGTGCTTGATCTTTTAGAGAAACTTCTCTCTTTTTCTGGGCCAGAGTAGGCACCCTCTGTCCAATGAGACTCTTGAACATTGAGGCTCCAGTCCACTAGTCCCAAAGCACAGTGGAGCTGGTTCTGCTTCCAGAGAGGTAGACCTTCAGCTGCCCTCCTACCTGTCCATGCAGTTCAGCAATCCTCCCACAGACATTGCCAGGAGAGAACTCTGCTACTGGGATTCTGGAGGCCCCTGGACGGGGAGCAGCATGTCCAGCCGTGCTGGTTGTGCACGTTACACTGCGTGCCCACCATGGAGTCTTTCCCGAAAGAAGCAATACCTTTACTCAAACACTGAAGGGAAAGGATGCTTGGCGAGGAGATTGACAAGCACGGCCCAGGACAGGCATTGTGGTTTTAGAACTCTCAGGAAAAGAACACACATGCGGCATGGCCCCAAGGATTGACCCAGGTCTTACCCAGGAGATATTTGGTGAAACCCCCCACCTCAACACACACAGCCTGACTAAACTTTAACCTCTTGGTGATAGGGGGAGAACCAAAGAAAACTGTCATTTTTTTAGTAAGGGGAACTATAGAAAATATTGTTAGAAAAAATTAGAAATAAATGGAATTTGTTCCTGTTTTACTAGTAAATAGTCCACAGGAAGCCACAAGACTATTTAAAAAATCCCATGTTGAAGCTGGACATGGTGATGCATGCTTGTAATTCCAGTTATTCAGGAGGCTAAGAAAGGAGGATAGCCTCCTTGGACAAGATAATGATACTGGCCAAATTATATTGTTATATTATGGGCATGTATGAATATGTAACAACAAATCCCATAATTACAGTGTACCAATTAAAATGTGGGGGGAAATAAATAAATAAATAAATAAATTTTTAAAATCTCATATTGAGGAGCTGGGGTGGTGGCACAGTGGCTATGCCACTTGCCTAACATGCACGAGTACACAGGCTCAAGCCCCAGCACCAACACAACCCCAGTACACAACAAAGTGTTGGAACAACAAAAGCCACATGAAAAACTGAATAAAATTGATTCTTTCTCTCACTGTCCCTCTCTCGCTTTAAAAAAAAAATCTTATATTGAAAGATGTTAACTATGGCTCCAAAGAAATAGTTTCTGAAAAAAATGAAACTGTTTGACTCAGCTATTGAAACTATAACTCATCCTAGAAAAAGCTGTCTTGTCGGAACTGAGAAGTGTGTCTGTGAAGCACAGGAGCCAGCAGGCCCGGCAGGGAGGAGCTGGAGCCCCCAGCACAGCCAGGTTGTTGAGCCTGACCCTGCTGAAGCACTGCTGGGAAGGCCTCCCCCACCCCAGTGCACCTGCACCACTGTCTGGCCCATCCAAGTGTCCTTTGTGTTCCTTCTATGTACATTCTGAAATGGAGGGTCCTGTTATGAATTCTCTCCTCCACAGGTCTATTATGACCAGGTGATAAGGTTTATAGGTCAAAACCACGATTCTAGGAGCTTCTTTCAGGAGATGTCCCAAACCATTAATGCAAGCTCTTCCAAGTAGCGATGAAGCCATGGCCCCTTCTCCTGTTGAAAATCAAAGTCTGGGGGAGGTGATGCAGCTTGATGGGGGAGCCAAAACTGACAGTTCCTGTGGAGTGTGTTAAATGCTCACATTGGCAGAGTACAGGGGCTTTGGAAGTACCAGGAAAGGTATCCCAGGACCCAGTTTCTGAGCTGGATCCTCATCTGGAGGAAGAGGAAGGACATGTCAGGTGGAGGAAGCCCTGAGTGCGAAGGCACAGAGAGCTGGGAGCTTAGCAGATGCCCAGGGACATGCAAGACAGAAGCAGGTTGATGAGAGAGACATCCAGAGCAGAGGGCAGGTGCCTGGTCATGAGGAGACTTTGGTGGCCTGCCTTCTTTTAAATTTCACTCTACAGGCACCTACATAGGTATAGAGTGAATAACAGACCACAGGGCTTCATGTTGTCAGGATCCAGCTCCCACTCACCAGTATGTCTCGTTCATTCTCAAGAGGTGAGAAAGAGTGCTCAGACTAAGATATCAGGAAGAACATGGAGAAAGTTGAGCACTTCAAATGGTGGAAGTAGGAGTAATGGGAAGAAAATGATGCTTTGGGAGAAATAAAGGGAAGCAACACTTTACCCAGGAAGCTAAAAGCATCTGGAATGAATCCACGCTGAAGATGGCAGAGAAGCAAACAAAAATAGGTTCAAGGAGGGTTTTGATAATTTTGGGTGTGGGAGAGCCACAGTGATTATTAAGGGAAGCTGGGATGTCTGGGATTTGTGCCTAACCGTTTGAGGTTGGAGTCTTGCAGGGCAACATGCTTTCCCACCACGCCTTGCAGACAGGGCAGACCAAGGGTTGGGCTGGACTGACCACTCATCCAACCCAGCCTGTCACCACTTGAGCTTCCTGCATCACTGCCCTCAAGCTGGGGTGACCCTACTTCTGATAATGATGGGGAAGCAGGACTCAGCGGAGAACTGTGGAGCCTGTGGGCCTGCCTTATACTGACCACATCTTCTCTTCCTCTACAAAATTTAACTGTGCCAATGGCTCTAGTGCTTAAGAAAGGTTATAGATGTCCTTTTCCATGGTCTTTGAGCAGTATCTGAGGTTACTTTCCTTCTACAGCTCTCATTGTTACATGGATATCACTCAAGGGCAATACCTGGATAATGAGCTTTCATGCTCAGTGTTAGGAAGGGGGACATGGAGAAAGTTAAGAAAAATCTCGTAATGATGTTGATGAAGAGCTAAGAATAGAGAACAAATGCAATGACAATAGTGCCATTGGTACAAGTAGTGGTGGTAGAATTGACAGCTGAACTTAAGCCGTGGAGGCAAAGATGGTAAAGATAGAAGTGGAGGTGTTGAGGGATGGATGTAGTAATGGAGAAGTAATGGTGGAGGTGATGAAGGAGATGAAGTTGGAGGAAACAAAGCTGGAGGTGATGGTGGTAGAGTAGGAAGTGATAGTGAAGGTATAGAGCATTGGTGGTGGAGGTAATGGTGGGAGCAGGAGTGGAAGTAGTGGACTGGTGACATGGGATATGGTGACATGGGAGATGAAACCAATGAAGGTAAAGCTGGAGAGGGCAATGATGGTGCTGGGGTGGGAATGATGATGGTAATGGAGATAAAGGCAGTGATGGTCAAGGTAGAAGACATGAGGGATTCGAGGTAGTGGTGGAGGTGATTATACAGATGGCAGCAATTGCACTGAACTGGTGAATAAAGAAGGAAATCGACTGAACTAGAGCCATGTGTTGCTTTGTGTGAGCCTTTAACCAGAACTTATGGACTTGTAGAATTTAGGTGGAAGGTCTGGAGTAGAACATTCCAAGCAGGTGAAATGCTCGTAAGAATGTTCAAGGGGTAAGAGGAGTAGGATGAATTCCTGGGGCAGAGGGAAGGATGAACATTGAACCTGCATGAGGAGTGACCTGCGACAGGGCAGGCAGAGGAGTTCAGGTCCTGGGTAAGAGGATAGAGCCCTCGGGGATCTTGAGCAGGAACAGCTATTATGAGGATGGTGCTGGGAGCAGTCTGGAAATGGTGAGCAGCCTTCTGGGAGTGGTGACACTCCACTCAAAGGCCTTAGAACCTGTTGTACAGTGTCAGCCAAGTTTTGGCAATAAAGGTGACTGGCTCAGGTACAGCTGCTCACTGGAGTAACATCAGCTGGTAGCTTGCAGTCAGCCATGGGGGGAGCATTTACAACACAGTGAGAAGTTCTCATTCTACCATTCTTCCTACATGTGTAAGTGGATGTACCTCCACTTACAAAACAAGAGCTCTCCCTCCCCACTTTTGTCTCTCCCCCCTTCCCTCCCCTCTCCCTCCCATCTCTATGGAAGTTTGTTTCATAGATTACAATGAATTGTCATTTTATTCTTTGTAGTTTGGCTCAAATTGGGTCACATTTGTTCAAAGGAAGCTTCCATGTCCCCCCCCTTTTTTTTTTTTTGATTGGTAGGGGTAATGAGGATTGAACTCAGGATACTTTACCATTGAGCTATATCCCAAGCCCTTTTTATTTTGAGACAGGGTCTTGCCAAACTGCCCAGGCTGGCCTCAAACTTGTGATCCTCCTGCCTTAGCCTCCCTCCTGTGTCACTGGGATTAGAGGTGTGCATCACCACATTGGAGCCCTGTTTTATACATATCTCTCAAAATAACATGCTTGTATTGACAGCTAGGTGTTTCAGGCTCACCTTGCACTTTTCCTGCCCCAGATCTGGCATCAGTCATTGCTCCAAGGCACCTTAGAGCTTTGAACCAAAATAGAACCAACACTATAGGTATGCTCGCTGCTATCACAGGGTTCTGTGCTTCTCTGAGGACGGACAGGAAATCAACTTTTTAAAAACTATGCATTTATATCAAAATCTTCAATTCAACTTTAATATTGCAAGTTTTATCCTCAAAAGTTTTTTACATGTGCGTCTCTTTTACACTGAAAATCTTGGTTTCTAATATAATCGATATATTTACTTATTTGCTGGATTGTGCAACAATAAAGTGCTTTTAAAATCACAATACTAGTATTACTTTTTTTTTTCAAAAAGAGAGGGACAGTGAGAGAGAGAGAGAGGGAAAGAGAGAATCAATTCTATTTAGTTTTTCATGTGGCTTTCGTTGCTCCAACACTTTGTTGTGTATGTGGTGCTAGGGTTCGAACTCAGGTATGGAGTATACCAGGCAAGTGCCGTAACCTCTGAGCCACCACTCCAGCCCCACTAGCATTACTTCTAACAATAAATCTGCTAAATGAAATTTAAAATTTCTTTGTCTTTGTTGCTTTCCTTAGAACGCATTCTCTTTAGTCAAAATGTGCTAAAAAGTTGTTTAAACTGGGCACAGCAGCGCATGTCTGTGATTACAGCCACGGAGGAGTCTGAGGCACGAGGATGGCAAGTTTGAGGCCAGTCTCAGCAAGGGGTCTCAAAAGTTTTAAAAAGTAATAATGACAAAAAAGGCCTTGAGATGTAATTCAGAGGTAATGCACCCTGGGTTCAATCTCCACTATCCAAAAAATAGTTGTTTCTTTTTCTCTATAAAGTGATATTACTAATTTAACACAGAGGGAGGTAGGTTCATTTGTTTCTGTTTGTGGTTAGTTTTAGGATTTGTTTCTTGTCCCTTTTATTTAACTTTCTTTTCAAGTACGTAAAACATTTACATGATTCAAAAGTTAAAATTAGGGGGCTGGAGCAGTGGCTCAGTGCTCACTGCACTTGCCCGGCATGCCTGAGTACACGGGTTCAAACCCCAGCACCCACGTACACAACTAAGTGTCAGAGCAACAAAAGCCATGTGAGAAAAAAAAGTTAAAATTATATAAGTGGTGTTCTCAGAAAAGATTTCTTATCATTTTTATCCTTTTGGTCAGCATTTCCTCCCCACCTAATACGTAATTATTTTCTTAAGTTTCTGTTTTGCAAACTAAGCAAATATGTAAATACCGTTTTCACATTTATTTCTTACACAGATGGTTACACTATATACATTTTCACTTAACAATATGTCCTAGAACTCACCGTACAGGTGTTCATAGACATTTTCATCAGTTTTCGTTTTTTCTTCTCCTTTCCAAGATCTCTTTTTATCTTTTCAGATTATTGAAAAGTCTTTACAGAAAGATCTAAGATCCAAGAAAAAGGCAACACTAAGGCCAAACTAATATTCCCCTCACATTAACTGTAATACAACCTACATTCTCTATTAGCAGTGCCCAAAACAAACATGTCCAGTTTTATTTTACCATTAGTCTGTGAGGTTTGTGCAACACAACACAACGCATTGAATCAAATACTTATTCATTGTGTGGACTGCTGAGCAGTCTCCCAGCCTAGAGCTGCCACTACGTCTGTCTTGATCACTGTCACTTGCGTCTTTATGTTCCAAGGCTCTAATTCTTTCCATTTACTGTGTGAGGAGTTGATTAGGAGGAGGCTGTCCCTTCTTGAAATCAGAGATGGCACAGTAGGGCAGATTTGGGCTCCACTTCACTCCTCTATTTTGTTCCAAAAAATCTTAATTCAGTCTCCTCTGGAAAATCTGCAGGGGCTGGTCCCAACCATGGCTAAGACCACTTCCAGATATCTTTGCCCTGACACAGTGCTTTCGTCATGTTTCTATTTCAACATGTTATACAAATTGCAAGTTCTCTTTTTAGGTGAACCCTTTATCTGTGATACAGATTGCAAGTATTTCCCTCCAGTGTGTCCCTTGTCTTTTGACTGCTTATGGTGTGTTTTGTGACAGGGTTTACTCTTTATTAAAGGAGGAAGGCAAGAGGTAAAAGCCACCAGTGAGAGCATCCTCAGCTGTGACCTCAGGATCTCTGGCCATGTCTCTCCCTTTCAGGCCAAGAGAACAACTCAGATCAGATGTGTAAATGTGCAGGAGCTCTGGACACAGGAAGGACAGTGATGGCAGCCACACCTCCTCCACCCCCATAACGTAGGGGAGCAGCCACCCTTAGAGAGAGGCCAGGGATCCTTTCCTCCACAATCTGGTTTATACAGAGGCTGTGAAATTCCTCCTGAGCTCAGCAGGACGTGGCATTTGACTGGGTGAGCAGAGCATTCCATACTCCACCCAGAGGGAGGTCAGCCATGAGAGAAGGACAGGACCCTGAGCCAGTCCTGAGAGCAGCTGACTCACCTCAGGCTGTGGCTTCTGCACCTATGCAGAAAGGAAAAACACCAGAGATCCCGATTTTAAGACTGGGGGGAATTAGAGCTCTCAGCCACCTTGGAGAACTCTGTTTGCAAAATATAAAAACTAACTTTAGAACTGATAATAATTGGGGCTGGAATGATGGCTAAGTGGTTACAGCGCTTGCCCAGTATGCACAAGTACACAGGTTCAAACCCCAGCACCCACAAACACAACTAAGTGTCAGAGCAACGAAAGCCATGTGAAAAACTCAATAAAAATTGGTTCTCTCTGTCTCTCCCTCTCTCTCTCACTGTCCTTCTCTCTTAAAAAAAAATAACTGATATTAATTGTATTATTGGCTCTTACAGCGTTCATAATTTAAACAATATGGAACTTCCATTTTGGGACAAATCTGGTAGAATATCAACAAGTTCATATAGCTCCATCCAAAATGTACCCTAATGAAGCCATATGCTTTCAAAGTTATCATCTGCTTTCTACATATCACCTTATTTGATTCTCAAAGCAAATCCACAAGATAGCCAAGGTTCAGAGAAGTAAGGCTCATCACCTTTAACCCCTGTCTCCTTTCTTTTCTCCACTGTCTGAGTAATTTCTCCCAGACCAGAGCTCACTTACTGCCAGACATGAACAAGAGCCAGGAAATCAACACCTCCAAGTAACTCCTTAAAGAAGAGAAAGGGAGATCAATATTCACTGAGTGGCTACTCTGCTTGATGCTATACATAAATTATACTTTTTAATCCTTGTTATGGACTACAGGTTTGTGTCCCCCAAAATCCATATATTGCAAATTTAACCATTAGTATGATTGTATTAAGAGCTGGGGCCTTTGGGAGGTCATTAGGGCACATGGATGGGGCTCTCAGAAAAGAAGTTAGTGTTCTTCTAAGAAGAGGCAGGAGAGAGATGATTCCCTCTCCTGCTCCACTTGGCTTTGTGAGGATAAAAAGGGAAGCCTAACATCTGCAAAGCAGAAAGAAATCTCTCACCAGATCTTGGACCACCCACCCAGGGTCCAGAACTATCAGATATAAAGGATGATTATTTCAGAATACGCAGACTATAGTATTCTGTTATAGCAGCCTGAACTAAGAGTCCTTATAAGAACACTACCAAAAGAGTGTCAATAGCTCCACTTCAAAGATGAGGAAAACAAGTGGCCAGGCCATGGAGAATTGCTGAGGTCACTCAGGAAGCAGCACGAAGTGAAAAGCCGGTATCCAAACCCATCTGCCTGCCTCCAAAAGCTGTCCCCCAAGCCTCCACAGGCCAGAGGCCAAACACTCCACCCCTCCACACTGCCACGGCCGCACATCCTCCCTCAGAACCATCTTCAGAGAAAGGAAAACTGGTCTCATCAGTACTTGATTGTTTTTTATTGGTTAACCATTTGCCTTCAACCCTTTCTCCTGGAAGCTCATAGTAAGGTGGTAGTTAAAGAGGTAGATTTGGGTGTCAGATCAACTGGGTTTGTATCCACGTTCCTTCTGTGTGATCTTGGAGGAGTTAAACTCTCAGTGTCTCAGTTTCTCCTATGTAAAATGTGGAGAAGGGGGTACTATTGTATCTCCGTCAAGGGCTAGGATAATAAAGCAAGATAGTGAACCCACATCAAGCACTTCGTGCCATGAGTAATATATAGAGTGCTTAGTGAACACCGTCAGTTGTTACCCTCTCTAGGAAAAACCCTTGCTGACTCCCCAGCCCCTCTCTGTTGGGTTAGGGACCCCTCCTCTCTCCCTAGCATCCCAAGGATCTCTCATACACTTATCTCTGGGCATCGTCTTTGCAAACTTGCCTCACTCCTGCACTTTCAAGAGCTGGGATTATTCCTGCAGCAGGTGGGCCAGGGGTTTCTTGGGTAGTCACGGCCAGTCCCACTGGTCATCAGCCTAACAAACCTGTGGATCACCCCTAGCAGATCGTGAACACTTGGGATACTCTCATCTCCCAGCAGTAAGACTACCTGGCTCATAGTAGGTAATGAATGAGTGAGCTCCAAATGACTATTAGCTATGTTAAATTTTAAAACACCAACCACCAACACTGAGAAAATTCAAGATAGTTTGGAGAAAGAGCCAGAGGTAGTTCCTCAAATGTGGTGGCCTCAGTGAATCTATGAGTATCCAGCCTCCCTGAAGAGCAAACTCATTTGCATGGATAAATTCTGATCTGTGGTTTTTGAAATCAGTGCTTCTTTGTGTCCCCCACAGTGCTGTGCACACAGTAGGAGCTCAATAAATAGGTGTTTATTTATTGAAGCACTCCAGAGCCCCTGACTTCACAAACAGAAACCAGAACCTGAGTCTCCTCCCTTGCAGGCCAGGCCGTAGTCCATCTGGGCAGACAGATGACCATTCACTGACTTGTCCCTCTGGGAATACTGTCCTGACTCCAAGTGGGCTGCTGAAAGGGGACCATTCTCTCATCTGAGCGGGGCCTCAGATACTTCACAGTGAGGGCTTTTTTTTTTTTTTTTTTTTTTTCTGCAACTGCCTCACTTGACCTTTGGGCCTAACAGGCAGTGGGTAAAGCCCAGGAAAGGCCTGCAGAAAATGGCCATTTATCAGCCCACAACTTACTCTGCTCTCTTGGACTTCCCAGGACCTTGGAAAAGCCCAAAAGATGCAACCTTTCCCTCCTTGCAGTTGGGTGGAGGGGTGGAGGACTAGTGTTCTCAAGAACTTGGGGGGTTCCTTCCTGTGGCCACAATATCTGGACCATCACTTTTTCTCTCTCTCTCCCTCCGTCATGGCACAGGATCAGGGACAGTCAATGACCTTGAATTGATACAAAAGCACAGACTGACCAGGTAAGCACAGTACCTGCTTTCTCCTGGACCACGGCTCCACCTCTGCAGAGGTGCTTGGGAGAGAAAGGTGATCCATTATATCGAAGGAGGTGGCTAGTGGAGAAGGTAGGACATGGTGGAGCAGGGTAGGGATGTATGGGGAAGGCGGAAGATCTAATAGGAGAAACTGGGGTCGCCTGAGACATCCAGACCAGCTGGTCTTGTGTCTTGCTTTTGATACTTCCTCCCAAACTCAGCATTTTCATTAAGCCATTTAATAGAGACCATACCACTATAATCCAACAAAGGTCTTTATCATTGTCAAGGGTTTAGGTCCTGGGGACAAAAAGGCCTAGATTCAAATTCCCAGTGACTAAATGACTTCGGGCAAATCAGAAACTGTTCCCAAGTGTCAATCTCTAATCTGTAAAAAGACAGCTAGTGATAATTCTGACAGGCCGGATTGGGATAGGGAAAGCTCAGGATCTAACACATCGTGCTAAGCATTGGCTACCATGATCACCAAGTGCAAAGAGACAGGCCCACAGGCAACCCTTGTCCTATTTGGCTGGAGCAAAAGATACGAAGCATCATGTAAGACGGTTCATGTAAGACTGGAGGTCATGCCATAGAGGGCTGTGAAAGTTTACACTTAATGCAGCGGTCATGAGGAGCCACTGAAGGCTTATGAGCAGGAGAGAAATGGGAACAGAACCAATATCAAACAACAAGATGCAAATGGAGTTTGCAGGTGGCTGATTCAGCCTGTGGTCCTGTGTTCAGGTCATCCTAACCTCAGCGTGTCCCAGCGTCCCCTAGCCTTCTCAGCAAACGGCATCAACCTTGCTGCTGAAGATCACAGCTTCCTAACTTTTTCCTCTTGCCCTCTGGATATGAACGGTGAAGCCTTGCTCAAACTTGCTGAGTAAAACTAACAGGGTTTAGTGAGAAACAGCAGGTCTGGCTGGTTTCTAGGCAGCCTTGGATTGATTTAGTGCTGGTCTAGAGTGAGTGCCTAGTTTCCACACATTTCTTCTCACCTCCCTGGAATTCCAATTTGTTTTCTCTTCTCTCCAGTGCTCTTTGCCAATCTCTGATAAAGACTTCCTTAGTGAATAATTATACAAGTGTGGCGGTATCCCTGTACTTGTTATATTTAATCCGTAAGAGGGAAAGCTGAGGCTGAAGGCGAAGAAAGTGCCAAAAGCAATGTGACAGCAGTGAAAGAAAGGGAGGGACTCTAGCGGCACCCTGCCTTGCTCTTCCAGAGTGCCCAACACTGGGAACAGTGCCTGGTACACAGCTGGTGCCCAATAAATGGGTGGCACATAGAGACAAGAAAGGAGGGATGAATTTATCCTGCATCATAAACACGTGAAAGTATAAGGAATATCATCAGGGTTAGGGGCTTCTAGCACTGAAGTGCTTTGGGGCCATCAGCCTTGCTCTGGAATATGGCAAGGGGCGGGCAATCAGGTCTAACACCTGGCATTCTGGCATCTACAGGCTGTCTCGGCATGAGTCTGGCCAAGGCATGACCAGAGGTGGCTCAGACCGGGTGTAACAGCACAGGGGAAGGAAGGAGACACCCGTGTCCACTTCGGTCCTGCCTCAACACCCTGTGTCCCCACCCATACCCACCCATTGCACAGGTAGCCGCGATAAGGGCACTTTTACCACCCCTGCAGGTGGTAGATGTCTATGACCCCCACGGTCTGAGGAACCCACCAGCTGGGGCTCTGCAACCAGGGCCTGAGGCTGGCGGTCCATGCACCCGCAGAGCCCAAGGCAGGGCCCCGCAGGGCAGAGTGTATTCCTGTCTAGGCACGCGCCACGGCCACGTGTCCGCTCCCCTTCGTGGTCAGGACACTGGGCTCCAGCGCCGATGGGACCGGTCCCGGGAGGTCCCAGTGCAGAGCCCGCATTGGAGGCAGCAGAACAGCGGCGGGCTTAGCGCGGGAAGCCCAGAGGGTCCCGTGCCCCTCCCGCCAGGTGCCGGGTCCCAGCCCGGCCTGCGGATTCCTGCTGCCGACAAGTCTTGGCAGTGTCGCCCCGGCCCTCTCTTTCCCTCCCTTTCCAGGAGAAAAGCCCAGAGCAGAGAGAAGCGCCCCGACCTCCCCGCGAAGGGATGCAGACCTTACATGCTTGCTCTATGCGAAAGCAAGCGCGGGCGCCCACTTTAATGCCCACCCCCGGGACGGTCATTACAGGTGGTGGGGAGGTGTGCGGGGGTCGAGGAGTCACCTTCTTGGCCCCAGCGCCCGGACTCCCCATGGCCTTCAGGATTTCCACACCTGCGACACCTGTGTGTGAAACTCTCTGAGCCGAGTCTGTGTGCTGAGATCACAGGAGGAGCAAGCGGTGAGACCTGAGAAGGGTCTCCGAGGTTCTCACACCCAGATCCCAGGCTCAACCCTCTCCCGCCCAGGGCACCCTGGACCCTTGACCACCACCAGCCAGATCCCTGCTTCTCGGCTGGGGAAGTCTCTCCCTGAAGTCTGATCTTGCCAGGGTCAAGGTGATCTTGAGAAGGAAGTTGCTGGGATGTTCTCTGGGCATTTTCATATTCTGCTGGAATATGAAAGGAGTGCGACCTTTCAGGAGAGCAACTTGAAAACACCTGGCAAGGCCTTTAAAAATGGTTCTTCATTTCGACCAGGCATTTCAAAGAACTATTCCCCAAAAAGGAATTGTTGAGGTAAACAAAGGTAACTGGAAACTAAAGAGAAACCAGGATTTCCAAAAACATTCTCAGGCATGGTAACAAATACCACAACATTTTCTTGATGATCAAATGAAATACTACCAGCTGTCATTTACCACGTATTTATTATTTAGAGGGAATTTTTTAAAAAACTGGAGTAAGGGCTTGGGCAGTGGCTCAGTGGTTGGAGTGCTTGCCTGGTGTGTGCAAGGACCCAGGTTTGAACCCCAGCACCACATACACAACTAAGTGTCATTGAAACAAAGGCTAGATTAAAAACTACATAAAGTTGACTCTCTTTCTCTCTTACTCTTTTAAAAACACACAAAAAAAGATAGTAAAAGGCAGAAAAAGGGATAATAGATGTATAGGGAAAGAAAATGTATTCAAAATGACGGTAAAAATAACTATATCAGTAATTATTCCAAGTGTTTAAAGTCTAAATTCAACATTTAAAAGATAATTTCCCAGATCTGGTTTTAAGAATAGACACATAAGCCGGGTGGGGTGGCACACACCTGCAATCCCAGTGATTCAGGAGGCGGAGGCAAGAAGATCACAAGTTCAAAGCCAGCCTCAGCAACTTAGTGAGACCCTGTCTCAAAATAAAATATAAAAAGGGCTGAGGATGTGGCTCACTGGTTAAGCTTCCCTGGATTCAAACCTCAGTATAAAAAATAAATAAATACATAAAATAAAAAGTGATACAATTACAAGAAATATAGAAACTCACAACCATGATGTATGACATTTATAAGAGAAATAGCACAACCATGAAAGAGAAAAGTTGAAAATAAAAGACTGAAAAAGATATAAGTAGAAATACTAACAAGAATAAAAAGTTACTGTGCCTATATTAAACTTAAAGAAAAGATTATTGAAAATATGAAGAACTATGCAATTATAAAAGGAGCAATTCACCAGGAAGAATTGTATATCTGTATGCATATAACAATTTTAAAATTCAAATGTATAAAGCAAATATGATAATGGGAGACTTTTATTATACCTCTCTCACTAATTGAGATATCAAGCAGACAAAATTTTAGTAAGAACGGAATATTTTGATAATGTGACTAGACAATCTATGGACGTATATAAAACAATACTTTTCAAGAGCACATAAAACTTTGCAAAAGTTACTATGAGGCACAAAGAAAATCATAATAAAAGACAAAATTAGTGTCATATACACCATGTATCTGAAGACAGGCAATTAAGATAGAAATCAAGAACTAAAATGTATCTAAATATGATATTATGCATTGTGGAAATTTTAAAACAAACTTCTAGATAACTCATAAGCTAAAGAAAAAAAGTCACAATTCAAAGTTAGACCTGAACAACTAGAATCTTCCATATCGAAACTTCCCAGATTCCGTACACCTTCTCTTTCCTTCCCACCCCTTCAATTATTAGGTGGACAGAGCAAGGAAACTGATAGGTGCCCACTCAGAGGGTGGCCTGAAACCAGTGTTGCAAGCTAAGAGAAGGAATGACACGTCCATGCCAGGGGTGGCTGGGCACGGGGGAGCCTAAGCCAGGGGTGGAGAGCACCCATGCGAGGAGGCTGCCTGGAGGTTGCCCACAAACCTCACTCCACCACCTTCAATTCCAATCAGCGCCAGTCACATTGGTGTCTCCCTCATTCCATCTCTGGTACCTCCAGCTCCACATGTGTCAGTTCCCTCAACGGTGAGAAAGTGGCTCTCAGCCTTCGCACATCGGTGCATCTGATCCATCCACTCTGTAAAAGAGACTTCTCTACTGCTGCCTCCCACCTCAAATACAGCTGCTTTTCTTACTCAGGTTGGTCTCTGACACCTTGCTCAATTTTTTGTACTTTACTTGAAACTTTTCTTGAAAGTTGGAGGTCATACTTAAAAATTCATTGAAAAATAAAACTTCCAGGGGACAGCTAAAGCAGTAAAGGGACATTTATGGCCTTAAATGTGTATATTAGCAAAGAAGACTGAATATTGATCAGTACAATTATCAAGATATTTGAGAAAGAAAAACAGTAAACTTAAAGAAAGTGGAAGGAAAGAATAAAGGCAAGTGTCGGTGACAATGTGAGGTCAGGATTATATTTGGTCCTGTCACCCCTGCCCCTTGCTTCCTAGCTGCCAGTAGGTGAAGAGCTTTCCTCTGCCACACCCTTCTGTTGAGATATTCTGCCTCACTTGGGCCAAGAGCGATGGGGCCTGTGACCATGGACTGAACCTCTGAAACCGTGAGCCAAAGTACATTTTACCTCCTCTGAGTCATCTGGTCAGGCATTTTGGTCACAATGATGAAAAGCTGGGGCTGGAGCAGTGGTTCGGCGGTTACAGTGCTTGCCCGGCATGCCCGAGTACACGGGTTCAAACCCGTACACAACTAAGTGTCAGAGCAATGAAAGCCATGTGAAAAACTCAATAAAAATTGATTCTCTCTCTCTCTCTCTTTCTCCCCCTCACTGCCCCTTTCTCTTAAAAAAAGAAAAGAAAAGCTGCTGAGCACACCTAGTAAAGTTCAAGATGCACACCTACAACCTAACAATTCCTCCCTCAGAAACTCCTGTGTGTGCCCAGGAGACAGCAGAAGAACGCCAAAAACTGAGAGTAAGTGAAATGTCCACTGAGAGAGTGAATAAATAATGAATGTGCTGGGCTGGAGCGGTGGCTCAGCGGTTAAGGCGCTTGCCTGGCAAGTGAAAGAACCCAAGTTCAAACCCCAGCACCACATACGCAACAAAGTGTCGGAGCAAGTGAGGCCACATGAAAAACTAAATAAAAACTGATTCTTCCTTTCTCCTCTCTCTTACTGCCCCTCTCTCTAAAAATAAAATAATAATGAATATGATAAATCGTGATCTATTTATACGATGGTATGCTGTGGGTCCATGAAAATCAATCAGCCACGGATGAATCCAAAATCACAATGATGACACAAACAGCTGGTGACAGAATAAAGTATTTTTGACATTGGGACTAGGAAGAATGTCGTAAGACATAAAACAACCTGTGAGCCATAGTGAAAGACTGATAGAATTTTAAATATTTTTACTGGTGCATTATAAGTACACATAATAGTGGAAGTCACTGATACATATTTGTACATGCACAAAATATCGCAATAGAGGGGCTGGAGCAGTGGCTCAGCAGTTATGGTGCTTGCCTGGCACATGCACAAGGAAACCGGTTCAAACCCCAGAACCACGTACACAACAGAGTATCGGAGCCACAAAGGCCACAAAAAAAAAAAAAAAAAAAAAAACTAAATGAAATTTGTTCTCTCTCTCTCACTGTCCCTCTGTCTTTAAAAAAAAAAAAAGCAATATAATTTGGTTAGTTTTGTTCCTTCCCCTTTCCTTCTGTGCCTCCCTCCCTCTGGTCCCCTTCCTCTATTTTACTGAAGACTGATAAAACTAACAATATTAAAATTAAAACTTTCTGAATGATAAGACACTATAAACAAAAGAGAAAGACACTTCAGAGGCTAGGAGAGTATTTTTGCAACAGATTTAACTGACCATGAATTAGTCTTAAGAATTTATAAAGGAATTATTAAATATCAGCAGAAATAGTAAAAAAAAAAAAGGCAAATGATATTAAAATGCCATTTACAGAAAGGAAAGTGGACTGGCTAACAAACTTGAAAAGTTCAGGGGTTGCAAATTAAAACTCCAGTGCTTACACCTCAGCCCCTCACCCCAGGTGTTCCTCAGCGTGCCCAGGATTCTGCCTCTTTCTCCATTTATCCAGGCCACTCATTTTCAGTCCTAGCAGCTGCTGACCACACCCTCACATCAGACTGACCTTTCTACTGTCCCTCCTAAGTGCCAGTGCTCACCTGTCTCTTGATTAATGGTGTGCTCTGCTGGAGCTGTTTGAGTCCCCACAGCTGCTCTTCCCTAAGTCACATACACACTTCCAGGGTGGCTGGACTCAGGCAGGTCTCAGCCGCAGGCAAATACTGTGGTTAGTGTCATGATGGTTCCCTTCAGCCCTCAACCGTGTTGCTGAGCCAGTCTCACCATGGCTGTGCCTCCTTTCCTCATGGTGGATTCTCTTCCAAGTTCTTAAATATTCATTTCCTTTCCAATTAAGTGTCTGCTGGTTTCCCCACCCCATTCCTGAATGTCTAAACCCCCAAGTATGGATGCAATTTGAGATCATTCCTTGAAGGATATCCAAGCTCCACCTATATCAATGGATGCCACAAATAATTCATGGTTCTTTTTTTTTTTTTTTTCTTTTCTGAGATAGGCAAAAATTGCTAGTTCTTTCATTAAGGTAGAAAGTGAAAACAAAAAACTTTGAAATAACCAAAGTATGATGACATTTTGGTCATGCCATCCTCCTGAGAGATCTAATGCTTTATCTTGGCCATGGTATACCTGTAACAGGACTACCACACTCTATTACACTATTCAAGGGTAAGAATAAAACTACTTGATGGGTGCGGTGGCACATGCGTGTAATCACAGCCACTTGGGAGGCTGAGGCAAGAGAATCACAAGTTTAAGGTCAACTTCAGTAATTTAGTGAGATTGTCTCAAAAGTAAAAAGTGCTGGGGATGTAACTCAGTGGTAAAGCACCCCTGGGTTCAATCCCTATTGCTGTAAAAACAAACAAACAAAAGAAACTACTCAAGACATGCTTCTTTGTCATCTGGCTGAAAACCACCATGGGGTTGGTGGACAATGTCATGTCCCAGAAACACAGAGACCGGGTAATTTTTTTTCTTTTTCTTTTTTGGTAGTGGGGATTGAACCCATGGATACTTAACCCCTGATCCACATCCCAAGCCCTTTTTAAAAAATATTTCATTTTGAGACAGGGTCTTGCTAAGTTGCTGAGGCTGGCTTTGAACTTATGATCCTCCTGCCTCAGTCTCCCAAGTTGCCAGGATCACAGGCATGTGCCACCACGCCTGGATGAGACTGGGTAATTGTTCAGTTCAATTTCTCACCCCTGGGAGGAATGTCCTATATGACTTCACAGAGCTGGTGACAATAAACTCTGCTTAAATCCTTCCAAAGAAGGGGGAGTGAAGCCTGACAATACTTAGTGTGGATATCCCCAGTGTGGATATTCCCAGCTTACATCTTGGGACACAGCCTAACTCTGTTTTCGATCAATATCTGCTGAGTGAGTAAGGGAATTTTTCATTGACTGAAATATTTCTTAAAAGCTTCATTTGAATGTGGTCTTTGACCTGTTCACTTTATTTTGTAACTTGGAATGACATTTTTATATTTTTATACGAAGGTTAAAATTTAGAATCTGGCTACCATCAGAAAAAATAGCTTTTTCTGAATCTAAAAATTCTCATGCTTCTCATTTCAATGACTAGAAGTGACATTTCTCTAAATGGTTCCTTTAAAAGCACCAATAACTGGCTACAAAAATACTTGTGCAACTAACGGATTAAAACTTATTTACAGATTGTAACATGCTAAATTTGTCTTTAAAATTCACTCATGTCACCAAATATGGGTCTCTCTATCGTACTGAAAAATAAAGTTATTTTTAAATTTAATGTAACCCAAATGTCAATGGTCCCCTCATCCCTCTTCATTCTTTCCTTTTTTTCCCCCTGTATATCCTCTTTAGCAGTGGTCAGAGAATAAAATTTCCTCTCGTGGTTGCATAGATATGGCATAAAATTTGGAAAACAAAAGGAAAAATTACCCAGAGAAGTAAGCATTTTCATTATTTTTTTCCTTTCCTTCCTTCTTTCTTTTTGTTAATGTTGTTCAATTGCAAATATACTTTTTCTTACGTGGTTTGACTATTTACACACTTTTTTTGCCCCCGTTCTTAGTTTTGTAGCAAATGCTCTTCTCCATCTCTCAGTGTCAATCAAGTACCTTCCCTTTTTGTGTGCAGGGATCCTGTCTTTGACACTCTGTAATTCCCTGAGGGCACAACAGCTGGTTCTTCTCTGTGTGCTCTCAATATTATTCATTGAAATTCTCAACAGTACCCACTGAAATCACCAAAGAGCAAAGAACACTGCAAGTCATCCAACTTCAGAATTAACAACCTAGCATCCTGTGGCTAGATCTAATAACCTTATTACGAGAGATACTTTGTTATTCTTCCCATTGTATAAGTGAAAAAAAAATTCAGGTTCAGAAATCCTAATAAAACCTGCAAAGGTCGTAGCTGACAAGCAACTCAGCTACAATTCACTGTCTGTTCCCCTGAATCCAAACCCCAGACTCGTACCCACTTGAATGCCTTCGTGAATACAGAGGTCTCTCTCTTTACTGATGCCTGGATGGCTAAGTCGGAGCCAGCTCCCACTGTTAGGGAAAATTGCCCAATGTGTCTTTCTGTAGTGGTTGGCTTCCAAGTTGGTCATCATGCCTGACCTGGTCTTTCCTGTTCCAAGCCAATCACCACTGTGTCCCTCAACGTTCCCCGTTAGCAAGGTTTCTAGTCAGCCCTACCATTGTCAGTGTCCGCTGGAGGCATTTTAGTCTTCGCAGAATATTGCTTCAAATTTTGTGCCAGCAGTTTGGCAATTTAGCCCTGTAACCCAAGAATTAAAAGTTCTTAAGAAAAGATTAGCTGTCCTTTGGCACAGTAACAACTAAGCACGACAAAGGATTTAAAACCTATGTGTCACATCAGTGTCGCCTTTGATTAGAAATCCACGCTTCTGGAGTCAGTCAATGATGAATGGCCTGTAATTCTGAAAATCATCCAATCAGAGG
Source organism: Aplodontia rufa (assembly GCA_004027875.1). Lineage (NCBI taxonomy): Eukaryota > Metazoa > Chordata > Mammalia > Rodentia > Aplodontiidae > Aplodontia > Aplodontia rufa. The sequence continues at coordinate 130,000 of PVKS010001684.1, forward strand.
TAGTCCTCTGCTTCTGCCAGCCTAGCTGCTCTTGAGTAACCACACCTCCACAACGCAAGGCCAACCCAGGCCTAAACACCCTCACTCCTGAAATTCCCTTAATCCTTGACTCCAAATGCTTTGCTTTGTTCAGAAAAGCTGTCGGAATGAGAAAGAACGGAGGACTTTTAGATAGAAATTTAGTATCCCCATCAAATAGAATAAATGCTAAATATCCATGAAAAATCATGCTGTACTAGATTATTTTGATAGTGACAGGGAAATGTTCAAGATATGTTATGTGAAAAAAAGCAGATTAGAGTGTTACAGCTTGATTTCAAGTTTTAAAAATATTTAAACATACATGTGTCAGAAAAAAAGACTAGAAGGATGAATAACAAGATGTTAATTTTTCTTATAGGGACTAGGATAGACATTTTTCCTTTAACCCGGTTTCAGCATTTTCTCGATTTTCTGCAGTGAACACACATTAGTTCTGTAACTTAAGAAAAAAGGACTATTTTATTGTTCCTAAATATCCAGATCAGACCGCAATCCACTGATGAATGCAGAGAGCAGGACAAATACCTTTTGATGACGCAGACACTGAATCTGATCATATATCACATGCAGCTGCGTAATGCTGTAGGCGCATATTGAGTTCAAGGTTAATTACATCGTCCTTGTCCTTTTCTTGCAAATATGCAGCATCATGACTAAGTTATGACAACTTGTTAAAATTGAGCTCATTTTCCTCTGGTTCTCTCCTCCTCTGCCGTCCCCCACCTATTGCATTGTCCCCCCCAAAACCAAAACATACACGCACATATATGCATGCACACAAACACACAGAAACACTCCTTTCACTAAAGCAAGTTCTCCTTTGGTCTACAATCCTGAGTTCTCCCAGGATCAGGCTCTTCTTCCTCTTACCTCCTGTCCGTCACCAAACTCTCCAGATGATCTTCCAGAACGCTTTGTGATGTTGCTCCTTCTGCTAAGACTTAGGTCAGCTTTTTCTACGTGATAAGATGTCTTATACTGGAAACCTGAGAATCAAACTTTGCACACATGCTAGCTTGCATGACCCCCCTATTCTTGAATTATAGACCAACACTTATGCATTGAGAAACTTCACATGAAAGTATAAATTTCTGGCTGCTTACTTAAAAAACAAAACAAACAAACAAACAAACAAAAAAAAACTATGATGAAGCTGAGAATAGAAGTGACTTGTGATTTCTTCAGACACAGCTGATTCTTTCCACAGTCTCCACCACTCCTTATTGTGCTTCTAAAGCCAAGAATTCCAGGGGCCATTCAAAGGTAGAACCTTAATCAGTTTTTTTTCCTTGCATAATCTCTGTTGTAGGCATTTAAGTGTGTGATCCTAGCCTCCATTCAGAGAATTTTAGTTGTAAGTAGGCTTCAAAATCCCTTTTTAGAATAGAAATATCTTCTATGTGTTCTTTTAAAATAATATTTTCTCTTTGTTGTAATCAATTTCAAAATAACGAATCATCCAAGAGTTGTTAAAATAGCAAAGTGCATCCCAATTTTCTCTTTTTGGAGGATATTTATTTAATCTTTTTGACAGTGCTGAGGATCAAACCCAGGGCCTAATACATACTTGGCAAGTGTTCTACCATACCCAACTTATGATTTTTTTTTTTTTTTGTCCTGGGGATTGAACCTGGAGGCACTTAACCACTATGCCACATCCTTGTCCCTTTTCATTATTTTATTCTGAGACAAGGTCTCGCTAAGTTGCTTAGGGCCTCTTTAGGTTGCTGAGGCTGACTTTTAACTTCAATCCTCCTGCCTCAGCCTCCCAAGTCATTGGGATTACAGGTGTGCACCACAGAGTCCAGCTCCTTTTTATTTTTTAAACAATAGATTTTACCAATCAATAAATGGGCTGTGATCTTAAAAGAAACTTCTCACCGGTGGAAGTCCAGAAAGCCCATAAATATATGAGAAATTGCTCTACATCATTAGCTATAAGGGAAATGCAAATCAAAACTTCAATGACATACCACCTCACTCCTGTTAGAGTGGCAAAAATGAAAAATTCGAACAACAGCAAATGCTGGAGGGGCTGTGGGAAAAAAAAGGAACACTGTCACACTGCTGGTGGGACTACAAACTGGTTCAGCCACTGTGGAAAGCAGTGTGGAGAATCCTCAAAAAATTAAGGATGGAACCACCTTATGACCCAGCTATCCCACTCCTGGGGATTTTCCCAAAAGAGTTAGAATCAGTGTATTATAGTGATGTGGCTTCATCAATGTTTATAGCAGCCCAATTTATTATAGCTAGATTATGGAACCAACCCAGATCCCCCTCACTTGACAAGTGGATACAAAAACTTTGGTACATATATACAATGGAATACTACTCGGCCATTAGAGAAGATGATATTACGGCTTTGCAAATCAAATGGATGGAGATGGAAAGAATTATGCAAAGTGAAGTATCCCAATCTCAGAGACTCAAGGGATGAATGGTTTCTCTTATCTGTGGAAGCTAGAATACATCGCAAAGCAGTATGTTAGACGGCTAAGCTAATAATAACTTCAAATTGTATGATTCTTATCGCAACAGGGAGATGACTCCCTAGAATACTTGGAGGCGTAGGCTGGGGGACAGGGTTGGGGGAGGGCTTAGGAAAATCACCTAGGAGACTGGAGGATGCGAATATAGGGGAATCATCTCAGAAGGTGATCTCTGACCTCCACGAGATATCCATTTAACTTAGGGGTTCTTCTGGGGGAAACAGCAACATGGGGAACCCAAGCTGGGCATCCATGACATGGCATTAGCCCTAGAAAACGAAGTATATATACATTTGTTCTTGAATGTTTGATAATGTTTCCCCCTCAATTATAACTCTATATCATCTAATAAAAAATAAACAATAGATTTTAGCTGTAAGTTGTTATGAAGAAATAAGTCATGTACTTTTATGGAAGGAAATCAGATAAATTGTTGCTTTCGTTGAAGAAGCTTATGTGTGTGTGTGTCTGTCTGTCTGTTGGTCTGTGTGTCTGTTACTAGGGATTGAACCCAGGGATACTCTACCACTGAACCACATTTTTATTTTGAGACAGGGTATAGCTAAGTTGCTTAGGGCTTCACTAAGTTTCTGGGGCTAACCTTGAACTTGTGATCCTCCTGCCTCAGTCTCCCAAATTGCTGAGATTACATATGTCATATTTTTCATTATGGTTGCTATCCTAAAAAGGCAATGGTAATAAAAAGAGGGGAAAAAAAGAACTTACAAATAAACCACTATTTCTCACCTTTAGTGAACTGCCATAGCACTTATGGAGAAAGATGTTATGCTGTTTGATGCAGACACAAAATGAAGGTGAAAACAATCAAAACAAATCCCTGTTAAAATTTCCAAGGCAGATCTTCAGAACACAAAGCCTCTCCATTTTCTACTGTGAAGAAAATGAAACAGTGAGCATGCACATCCTTTTGGTAGAGAAAGAAGATTACCATGAGCCTTCTGGAGGAGGGATTCCTGTGGGGCTTTGAATTGTCTTTATTGGCTTTGAATGGATACGACCTTGGAAACTGTGATGAGTTCTAATCAAATCAAGAGTTGAATGTCTTTTTTTTTTTTATAAAGAGAGAGGGACAGTGAGAGAGACAGAGAAAGACAGAAACAACTTTATTTAGTTTTTCACATGGCCTTCGTTGCTCCAACACTCAGTTGTGTATGTGGTGCTGGGGTTTGAACCCGGGTCCTAGTGCTTGCCAGGCAAGCGCTGAAACCGCTGAGCCACCACTCCAGCCCCAAGAGTTGAATGTCTTAAATCTAATAATAATAGAATTATTATAATTCTGTGACCTCTACCATGGATTGATCAGAAAGAGAGAAGTACAACCCAGCAGAACTGGATCCACAGACCAGAGCCCAAGACAGAGTAGGATGCTGTCATCTGCAGCCCTGTCCACTCGCCCTAACACTGAATCCATGAAGCTGGACCGTGCCCGTCCCTCTCATCCAGTCCCCACCAGAGAGGAGCTGAAATGTTGCACAGCCCCATTTTCTAATTCCATAAACTCCAACCTCAAGAGCATTGAAGAGTAATTATAAAACTCACTAGAGGTTCCTGGGAGAAGAAGGGAAGTCACCTCGTGCCCCACGCAGCGTAACGCTCACCCAGTCCCTCCTACTTACTACTGTTTTCTCCCTTCCCAGTCCTTTCTAGGGCTTCCCTGTCCTCACTCCCAGCACGCTGTTTCCCTATTCCCTCCTGGACCGCTCCTACCACATCCCATCACTCCAGCTGTTCTCAACCCTGGCTGCCCCTGGGGCCTGGAGATCTTTCAAAGCACAGTCAGAGCCCCAGCCCAGAAGTGCTGCCTCCACCCATCCTAGGTTCCCCAGGAACCTCTATTGTGTCACCAGAACCCATGCTGTCCACGTTTTCACATGTAGAACGTCTTAACTGATATCCATCCTTACCCTTTGCAGAAAGCTATGGGGATGTTCTCTCCTTTCACATTGATAATTTGGCACTCAACTTGACAAGTCCAAACTCTTGTAACTTTATTTTTTTTTTAAGAGAGAGAGAGAGGGAGAGAGAAGAAACAAGAGAATCAGCTTTATCTTATTTTTTCATCTGGTCTTTATTTCTCTGACAGTTATATATATGGTGCTGTGGTTTGAATCTGGGTCTTCATGCACACAGGGCAAGTGCTCTAACTGCGGAGCCACTGCTCTAGCCCTTCTTGTAATTTTAAAGAATAAGAATTCTTTTTGTCAGCATCTCCATTTTTTTAAAAAAAAAACTTCCCCTTGGCTGGATAATAAGGAGTATAACGTAAGACACAATTATGAATGCCTGCCGATTCAATTGTGAGAATGTTCACAATTTCTAACAGTAAAAAGATATGATCTAGCAATTGATTTGGTTAAATAAATTGTAGCATATTTCTTTTTTTTTTTCCACATTTATTAGAAGTATATTGCGATACAGGATACAGATGAGGGGGAAACATTGTCAAAACTGTAGCAATCAATGTGTATAAACTTTGATAACCAGGGGTCATGCTAACACATAGATAAGCTACTATGGGTTTCACCTATTGCAGTTTCCCCCAGAAGAACTCATGTGTTAATTGGGTAT